>CAEFZX010011595.1:0-70974 GCA_903066825.1 Alfaro cultratus | reverse complement strand
TATATATATATATATATAGGCTGCACATTGGCGCAGTTGGTGACACTGTTGCCTTCCAGCAAGAAGGTTTCCTCCCACAGTCCAAAAAGACGACTGTCAGGTTAATTGGTCTCTCTAAATTCTGTGTGTGTGTGTGTGTGTGTGTGTATGGTTGTGTGTCCTGTCTGTCTCCGTGTTGTCTTGCGACAGACTGGCAACCTGTCCAGGGTAACCTCACCTCTCGCCCGGAACGTTAGCTGGAGAGGCACCAGCACCTCCTGACCCCACTAGGGACAAGGGTGTAAGAAAAAAAAAAAAAATATATATATATATATATATACATTAACATATTTAAGGCCAACTTACTTTTTTAAGAGAGATTTAAAAGTTTTTAAGCATGCATCTACACCTTGATGGTAAATAGACGTTATTTTATAATTAGAGGCACCGGAAGACGTTTGGAGGAGATTTTACAAATTTTGACATTTTTAGTTTTTAAAATATGTAAAAAATTAGTCACCATTTTTCTATTACTTCACATGAGACTAACTACATTGTGTTATTCTATCGTCAAGATCTCAATAAAATGCGTTGCTGAAAAAATGTGGGAAGCCCTTGAAGAAAGTTCAAGGGCCTGTGGATACATTAGCAGGGGTCTTCATCTTCCTTTGGATGAAATGTTCTGTGTACATAGATATTATCAGTCAGAAACAGGGGGGAAAAAAATAAAACAACAGAGTCCCTCCCTCTGCGCCTCTCCTCAGGAGGTGACACACTTCCACATCAAAGTGGAGATGTAGCTTATTAGTGCGGCTGACTGAGACCGGTGGCGCGGTTCAAACGCTGCTGCTCTCTTTCAATTACACTTTTGGAGATAGAATCTTATTTATATCCGGGAGAAACATGGTTCATCAAACCAAACAAAGCGCAACCCGCTCTCACCCTCCTCTTCCTTGCTGGTTAGGGAGGGAGCCTGAACTTTATTGCTTCAGGGTTTAAGTGCAGCACATCTCTGCTTTGGCTGCATGAGTCACTACACATAGGTAAACAATCGTAATGATCACATTTCTGATAGCTGCCGAGAAGAAGCCAAGGTTGACGAAAGTTTAAAACCTGATGAACGTGATAAGAGTGGAAACAAGTTGATTTCCTGGAGGAATAAAGGTTACATTTTCCAGATTTGATTTGATTTATTTTTTTGTTAAGAGATGTCACTTTGCTGCTTGAACAAAAACATGACCTTCTGGGCCGCCTTTCTTTCACTTCCTCCAGGTCTGGCTTGACCAGCAGGATTTGCTTTGCGTCTCCCAGCACAACTCTGGCCGATCGCTGCAGCTCCCTCTGTGCTGCATTTTTCTGATTCAAGGAAAAACTCAAATTTTGACTAAAGGCTGCAAAGAACTGGGGTCATATCATACAGACTCTCGCAGGAGAATTACAATTCCTTGAATTTATTTATTTATTTTTTCATTTTAACATGTTAGAACCATAAACTTGAATGTATTTTGTTGGGATTTCATGTGATGGGCCTTCCACTGCAATTCCGTTTTTATAAATCGAGAGCCATATCCGTCTGTAGATAGACAATGTCACTTTGTCAATTCTCTGTTTTCCCACGAACACACTCAAACACAATACGGAGTTTTCTCAAATCTTCACTTTGGTTGGAGTTGTTATAAATAATCGTTAGTGACTTCAAAGTGAGTTTTTGAGTGGCTGAAAGGCCAAAACACATAAAAACATACTTGTTTTCCCAGATATCCGGCTACTTGTGGACTAGATCTTATTCTGATGCAAAAACATACAAAACTGAGACACCCACAGAAATCTAAAATCATTTTTAACGTCTCTTCCCTGAAAACACATGAATATGGGTCAATGTAGGAATTGTGGGATTGACCAAGGGATATATATACTGGACCCAAGTTGACTTCTCCTGCAAGGCATTCCTCTGTAAGAACTGTAAACCCATATGGGTCATAGATGTAGGATTTTTTTTATTACCAATTTGAGACCTAGCAAACACCTGCATGTGTGCCCAGCCGATTTTTACCAATGTTAGCCATATTTAGTCAAGTGAACCTTGTGCAAGAAGCAAAGTGGCTGAACAAATCCACATCCTACCCATATAAACATGCTAGCTGGATCCTTTGAGCCTTTATTTAGTCTTCATCTACATTTGAAAGCATTATGTGGCTTTTAAGCAACTAAATTCTCCACATCCTTCTTCTTAGCTCAGCCTACAAGGAAATAAACCATCTTCAAAAACCCTTCCAATTCTCCATCAAAAGAACCGCAGCGCCGTGTGCTAATTGTCTAGACTGCTTCATAAACACAGCCCCCCTACCCCACACCCCCTCCATCATTATTCACCGTTATCAGTTATATAAGAGCCTTTATTTGGGGCAGCTTTAGGTTTGGCTTCGACGCCAAGCCATTGTGGTTGGCACTTGGATGAACCGCCTCAGTCCTGTCACTCAGACTTTATTTTAAAGTCATTTTCCTGTCTCAATCTGCAAGCCTGAGATCCAACAATCTCCTGCAGCGACTGCATCCCTTCATGATGGTTCCCACACAAGCTGAGCTCCCTGACTGCACATCAAGTTTAAATGAGGGATGAGACAATAACACCTATAGATTCACTCTGGGGAAAATGTCTATTTTTTTTTTTTTCTTCAAGAGGAATCTGTTAAAACCGTTTCAACTACGTTACTTCCCCCCATAATTCTGTATTATTGCGGAGCCTGAGTCTGTATGACGTGTTCCTGCGGTGTCACCTCGTGATAAACCGGGGAGACTTTTCCGCTTTTAGCAGAGTGTTTATTCCCTCAGCATACATGGCTGTTTCTCATTCCCTCTGTGCGAGCGGCCCTGCATGCATCTGTTGTTTCCGCCCTATGAGGCCTCCGTGTTGCCGTCCCGGTACGTTCAAGGTCTTGAAAGTGGTCCGCGCTGGTGGTCCTGTCATGCCGCGCCGGAGCGATTGGCTGAACAGCCGGGAGATGAATTGGCCGGGAAGTCCTCTTGTCAGTGCAGACGACCCGCCTGCAGTTCCTCAGAGGCGTCCTTATGAGATTGCCACTGGCGTTGCTGTGTTGCAAAAAACTTTTGTCAGGGTTTTTTTTTTTTTTTTGCCCCACTCTGTTCCACGATTGCTTTTTGCATGCCTCTTTTTATTTTTTTATTTTTTTTTGGTGGAAACTGGATTGTTTTGGAAGAGCAGATTTTTCTTTTGTGAAGTGGTAAAGCATGAATTAAAGATGAACTTGGAGTTTTGCTATCACAGTGTGGCTCTGGCACTGAATAATAAAAAGCCGTATTGCCTCACATCTGAACACATCACATTCTGGCGCGTTTTGCAAGAGCCCCAGCTCACATTTTGAGCAATGTTTATGCTGTGGAGCACGCAGACCCCTTAAAATCCCGGTTACAGGATAAATAGAGTCGATCTATATGACGAGAAAGCAAACTTCCACAGTGTTCCGGATGTTGTTATGGCAACTATGACCGGTTGCACCCCTCCAATCTGCTTTCAGATAGGGTTAAAGAGCCAATAATAAATTTCCCAACAGTTTACCAATTGAAACCCACAAACATACAATTAAAAACTAAAAAAAGAGAGAGAACGTTCCTCTTTCTTCAATTTCTTTTCCTGCATCCCAACAGCACAACCACAGACTCATGAAGGCCAATCAGAGGATGTGTGCAGGAGAATATTTCACGGCTAATTGAGCCGGCGTGATGCAGGGCAGTGCCATCGTCCGGGGAGAGACAGGCACCGGGCTGCAGAGGAGAACAATCAGAGAGGCTTAACAAGCTCTCACCGGCTCCTCTACTCAGTGTAATTAAAAGCAAGTTGGTGGGAACGGGCAACCAAACCAAACTACTCCTCTGATCCACTCAGAGACAGACGAGAGCGGCACATGTCCATTCACGGGACAGAATTTGATTTCCGGAGGGTTGCTCGTTTTTACACTGCTTCATCATGTTCAGTCTCTAGGAAAATAAAACTTCCAGAAATCTGTGCGGTTGTGACAAAAAGCTACGTTTGTGCCGATTTGGGGACATTGTAGTTGGTGATGATACAGAAGAACCTGTAAAATCCTGCAGTCTTCTTCACTGTCTTCATCAGCAGCAACATTCTGTTGTTGATCACGTGACTTATGTGATGCGAAAAAGGTGTTTCCATTGCAGTTTTGCCAAATACATCTGTTTTGATGCGGCCACCTCAGTCATTTCAAAATTGCCTCGTTTCCATTAAGGGAATTTATTTCCGTAATTTCTATTTGCACTATTCAACCATTAATGCTACCGTTGGAGTAGATCTGAGGCCTGCAAACGGCCAAACATCCTGCTTTTTACAATAGTGTTTCCCCTGGAAGATGAATCTCATGGAAGAAGTCGTGGTCTACATAGTTTTTTGGTTCTTTCCCCCCTTGACTCTACTGACAGTCACAAAAACTTTTCTTTCCCCCGTTGGCTCACCATCGACACCAGTGTGAACGCACACATAGGTTCTGGTAGCATTGTGTAGCCATCAGCCAGAGTTGCCTGCCCACAGATACAAATTAGCTTCATGAAATAATCATAGCCAACTGTCAGCCCCTGAGGGAAATCACACTGTGGGCAGTCAAAATAACTCACCGCTTGTTGAAAATATGTCAAAACAAAACGTTAAAGACTGACAGAGTCAAAATGCACTAGACTCGCCTCCATTTCTTTATGTTTCATATAGATATATATTGTTAGTCAACTGACAATCCCTCTGAGCAGTGCTGCTGCCAGGATTTCATTGAGGTCCAAGGCTGGTTGGATTGTTTCACAACCGAGGGGAGAGAGAAAGAGAGGGAAAAAAGGGAAAAGTCAGATTTTTGTTTTTCTTTTTCATTTTTGTAATGGTTTCTGGACACAGACTGACAGGAACCCCCCCGACGGATTCCTAACCGAGGCCAATGAACACAATAGATGCATAAATATACACGTATTGACAAGAAACACTCCGGGAGGCGATGTTAAGAGTTAAAAAAAAGCATACTTTTAGAACACAGGAAACCTTTGTTTTTAAAGATGGTAATAAATACAGTCTCTTTGTAAGTGAGTGGTTTTCCCAGACTTTTGTTCTATTCCCTGGTTTTAATGTTCTTTCTAATTTCACTAATGTATGATGTCAACTATGAGCTTTAAAAAAGAGTCGGTGCAGCATTTCGCCAAAGAATTCAGTCCCCTTGAAGTTTTACAAAAACAGCATTGGTTATAATCTGTAGGGGTTTGTTTGACTTAAGTTTCATTTATGTCTCATTTTGATTATTTCTTTATGATTTATTTACTTAGATATTATCATTTTAGATTAGCTGCAGTTCTTATCATTTCTGCTTTGGATTTGCTTCCTTAGTTTAGCTTTTCTTCTGTTTACCTTTTGTCGGGTTCAAGTTTTTTCCTCTATGTTCCCTTTGCTTCGTTTATTTTTCACCTTTTCCTCAGCCTGGCATTCTGTGCCCCTTCCCAGCTGTTTATCATTTCCTCATTTGCCTCTTCCTGCTTCCTTCCCCAGCTGCATTCACTCACCTGTAATTAGCTCTTCTGGTGAGTTTGTCATTTCCAGCTCCTCTTTCTCTGTCCCTCCCTGCTGGATTCTTCCGTTGTTTTCTTTTGCGTTGTCTCTCAAAATTATTCCATTCCCTCGCAATAAATTTGCAAATACTCCCTGGTATGTTCTGTATACAGTCACTGTGATAACAAATGTCTATTTAAATTGACATATAAACACCTTTATAGATCCCCAGTTGAAACGTGTTTATATATTCCTAAGTCTTTGGTGCAGCAAACTGGTTGAAAGTGAATCTACTAACTGCACGTTCATGATTGCTTATATAAAATGTTTTGGGGGCGATGGGACTGCACATGAAAACAACCCTTCATTAATCATTCAGACTAACAGACACAACCGAAACTGTCAGATGGTGATATTACCTTATGAAAATAACTCAAAATTGAGTCCAAATAGTTTGGATGTATTTTTCTTTTCCTTCTTACAGAAAGTTTCTGACATGCTTATGTTTTATAGTAGAGTGGAGATTAAAAACTCATGTTTCAACTGTTTTGTTTTGGCATTTTGTGGTGTGTTTATCCAAAAGAAAAAGATATAAAACTTCTGATGACTAACAAATGAGATATTAAGATATCTCAAATCTTATTAAAGCCTTATATTGTGGCAGAAAGACTTTCAGTATTCAAGATGCCGCGTGAACTGACTAAATACTTTATTGTGAGGAAACAATAAAGTATTGTGAGGGAATGCAAACGAAAAAACTAATTCCCCCAGTGTTTCTTTCAATTTAGTCTTATGAAATCATCACTCGCAAGCTTTTGACATCTCACAGGACACTTCCATCCTCCCAAAACGGAAAGACTATGGCACAACTGCAAGCCTACCAAGACGTACGTGTCCATCCCACTAGACAGACAGGCCAAGCGGCTCATGGTAACTCTGGAGGAGCTGCAAAAATCCACAGCTTATTTGGACACAAATATGTCAGAAACTTTATGTAAGAAGGAAAAAGAATACATCCAAACTATTTTGACTCAATTTTGAGTTTTTTTCACAGGGTAATATCGCCATCTGTAGAGAGGGAAACTATTAATTAGGAGCTCCACAAAAAGTACTTTTAAAAGACAAAGTCTACCTTATCAAGTTCCCTAAGTCCTTAAATCTCTAATCCTATCCCTGTGGTCATGTATCCTAACTGTTAAACCCCCTTTCTCCGTTCCCTACCTCCATCTGTTACCAATATCCAAGAGCCGAAGGAGAAACTGATTACTTTTGTGGCCCCTACTTACCCCCCTGCTCTCATGGCAATGCCTGAGCTAAACTGACTGAAATACATGTCAGTTACCAGGTAAGTAAGGCTGCGGTTAAGTGGTGAGGAAAATGCATCAGGAGGATGACATCTGAAATCTGCTCTTCTCGCTGTGTCTTTGCCGCTGGGTATCTCTCTGTAATGGCCTCATGCGGGGAGCCGTTTTACATCATGAGCTACCCGTCTGATCTAATGCAGGTAGAAGAAGCAACCTCACGCTGTTTGGAAAAGAACACAGGTATCAGTCGGATGAAATAACTAATGCCGGTGTCTCGCGCAAACGCTTTTACATTGATTTAGCTTTCAAACCGTGGGCTGTAATCGAGTTCAAATCGTGTTTTGCAGGCAGGTGGTGTCATTGACCTAGTTACAGTGTGTTGCACTGACGTCTTTTAACAGTTGTCTGTAAGCAGCTTTGATGTTTGGAAACCTTTGAAAAAAAAAAAAAAAGTCTTTTCATCTGTTCAACTTCACCAAAAGGTGACTGTATTCAGACTGACCCAGTTTTGATGTTCCAATTACCAGAATTGCGGGGAGCTTCCAATTCTTCCCTTTTACTGTTGGCATCATTTAGTTATCAAGAATTACATGTTGACCACTGACAGGCTTAGTAAATAACCCGATTTTGTCTTCAGCTTGGCACCTGTTGATGAGGAGGACATGTTGTGTCCTTGAAGTTTATGTCAGAAGAAGGGAAAATGGGTAAGCATACAAATTTAAGTGAGTTCAACAAGATAAAACTGTGATAGCTAGATGATTGGGTCAGAGGTGTTCCCAGTCTGTAGTGGTCAGTACCTGCTAGAAAGGTCCAAGACAGGAACAGTGATGGACCAGTGCCAAAGCAAAATGGTGCTAAGTGAGAAGTGAAGACTGGTCCAATGTTAGCTCACCATTATATGGGGGACGAGGTGGTCTTAGGAGTGTACTAAGTACTAAGGAGTGGAATCTTTTGGATGGTACAGTGTTCAAGAAGAAATGTTTGGTAAATCAACCTTTCATTGCAGAGACTGATTTACTAAAGACATTTATGAGACCATTGTCACATCATTGGTGTTGTGAAGAGCAATGACCCCAAGCTGTTTGATTTAGTTTGGTTATTCATTGGGGTTGCATTTTGTAGCACTGTTACCTTGTAGCTAGAAGGTCCTGGGTTTGAAACCCGGCTTGTGATCTTTCTGCATTTTGCATGTTCTCCCTGTGCATACATGGGTTCCCTTTAGGTACGTCGTCTTCCTACCACAGTCCAAAACGCAACTAGGTAATTGGTCTCTCTAATATTATCCTTAGGTATGAGTGTGTGTGCATGGTTATCTGTAGTGTGTGTCTTTGTATTGGGCTGGCGACCTGTGCAGGGTGTACCTCACATTTCTCAAGTTGACCTCTGGAGACTGGCTCCCCGCGACCCTGTAGATGATGAATGGATGAGGTTTTGAAAGGATTAGAAAGAAATTTTGAAGTTTTGCTTGTTATACCAGCATAGATGCTATGTTCAAAGGCAGACCCTACATCCAGGCTCTCTGTCAGTGGAATCAGAGTCAAACTGATGAGTGAGCAAGCGAGAAATGCTGATGTTTCTGGGCTTGAATATTATCTCTGAAGGAACGAACAGAGAAGGAAGGAATCAATGCCAATACCCTGTTGTGCTTACAAGGATTTGTTTCCACTGCATGGCTCCTGCATTTGCCCTGGGCTGTGATTTTTTTAAAGGGAATCTCTGACATGTTGATTTTGACTTGGCTACAGTGAGCAGAGCTTTCACACTGAGAGAAAGCATATATATCTACCCTTTAGTTTGTCTCTGATGTCTTTTTGGACCAGTTTTCCTCTTTCCTACAGCTCGAGTGTCCTCAGAGGATTGACTGATATGTGAACCTTCAACAAGTTGGCTGGGGTTTAAAACTCCATGGTTTTTATCTGTCAACACTCACATTGCTGTATTTCAGATTTTTTTCTCCACAGTGGGGACTTTCACGGACAGTTCTTTTCCCCGGTGTGTGCAACAGAAAAGGCAGGTTGATTAAACCCATTCAAACCAAACGATTTTTCCAAGTTTTCGTAAAGAACTGCACTGTTGAGCCTTCAAGAGGAGGAGGGGAAAAAACATTGATACTAATGGCATTAATCAGAAGGCTCTATGGTGAGCCGCCTGGATGTTCGACATCGTTTCATATTAACTGAAAAGCCTCTTTTAGTGGAGAGACTCGTACAGTCAGTTTGCTGCTGTAATCAAAAAGAATGGAACTTCACTTCAAGTCTGTAAGTGTATTTCAAAGGTATCCTGCTTATGCAGGCCTGAGAAACATATGCAACTTTCCGGTCCTGTTTATTAAAGAGAAAATGTCTTCTTCCTTTAGTCTCCATTTCAGTTCCATTTGGGTTTTCGTCTCCTGCAAACAAAGACATTGAGACTATCAGCCAGAATCAGTTCATTGGACCATCAAAGGGAGATAAAAGACACATTGTAACGTCAGAGGACTTAAAAAAAAAAAAGCATAAATAAAAACAGGTTTCACATTTCACATAAATATGCATAAGTCTTTAATATTTCCACATTTTCACAAGCTTGAATGTATTTAACGAAGATTTGATTTGATAGACTAAAGTAAGGGTCTTTTATTAATACTATGAGATGGCTTCTGTTGTATACAAACGGAAACCAATTTTTAGATTTTTACTTTAGATTTGTCTGCATTTGTTTACCAGTTATCCACTATTTTTTTTATTGGTTTGTCAAAAGAAAAATCGAAGTAAAATATGTAGGAGTTGGACAACATAAAAAAAAAAGAAATTTCTGAAGGTGCTACGACAGTTTACACTGTTCATATAAATGAATGTTTAGGAATATTTTCAACTTTTATAATAGGTACTTGTTAGCGTTTTAGCGCGGGGTCTCATGCATTCATTCATTTCAGGTATTCACAGGTGTCCACTGTATTTCTTAACCAAACTACTTCCTACAATAATTTATCTTTTTCTGATTCATGCTGGTTCCTTCTGCATGGAAAATACGATTCACTAAAAAGTGTTTTGACTAATTTGATTTTCTGCCATAAAAGCAGCTTTTGTCATTTAGTTAACTGGCATATTAGTAAGTGCCTAAAATACATGACCATGTGTATAAGCTAAGTTTCCATTATAAATGTGCAGAAAACTTTGTCAATGTTCTCATAATGTTGAAAAAACAGCATTTTGCAAATGCCGTGTTACCATAAAATGATAAATGCAGTTGAAAATCACACATGAATACGTTTGTTCTCGTGATAAGTCATTAAAAAACATCATCCTCCCACCACTTCCTGTCGTCATCTTCTTCGTGGCATCCGGTTGTTGATCGCGTTTCCATCGTAGTTTTGTGAATTCAATTGTTTTCATGCGGCCAAATAAAAAAAAAAAACACCTCAAACTAGCACCAAAAATAAGATAGAAAACCAAAACAAATTTACTTTCTTTTCAAAATGTGAAATTGCACAATCGTATTGTCAATGGAAATGCTGGTTCTGAGGAATTTTTACATTCAGGAAGCAGCGTTTGGTGTCGAATCTGTATTATTCTCTGAACCGTGTTAATGTTCCAGTCTCAGCTGCAGCATGTCCAGGAACACTTCGGTAACATTTTGTATTTTTAGCAGTAACAAATGTTCTTTCCAGCCCATTCACAACATCAAACGGCACCGTGGGACTGCCGCAGCTGAATCACGATCCAGGCTGCTCTGTCTTTAGCTGATCTGACCAACTAAATGTTGTCTTTGACAACAACTCACTGTTAGTTTGTTCAGTGAGGGGAAGAATGAACAAGGAGCAGCATGACAGCAGGCAGGTAGGTAAACAGAGCGTTGTGCTGCTTCTAATGCAGTGATCTTGTACTTTCTCTGCATCTTTCTCAACATCCTTTCTGTTAAGTTGGACCCCGACAGCTATAAACAACCTACTGTATATCCTAGTTTCAGTATTATGTAGTGTAATAAATGTCATGACGACACTTTGAATGCTAACGTGTCATTTTAATACGTTAGCATTAAAGTGACAATTTAATGCTAACATATTGAAATAAATCTACTTTTTATCAACATTTTGGTCCGTAGTGAATTTATGTAATTTCTCTCGGGTATTTTTGACCACACACTCTACTATATTTTAATATATTTGTAAAAAAAAGAAAGAAAAGAAAAAAGAAAAGCTTAGCGTCTATGTGAACCTTTAGTCGTATCCCTTTGTTCTATTTTCAGCATTTAAATGAGGTATATTTGATAAACTATTTCAATTCATGGGAAGGTAAATTTTATAATTAAATTAATTTCAAATGTTAAAACACTACAGTAAAAATACAGTAGGCTGTTTAGTTTTTGTAAATGCAAATAAAACGTTTCACTGTGGCCATATAGATGAAGTACGCTAGGTCTTAAAGATGCTTCAAAGTCACTTTAAATATCCATTTATTAGCTTTCAGTTTGTTTGAATTTCACGTTAGCTTCGTGAAATCAAAACAAACTGTTAGCTAACAGCGCTAGCTCCTTCTATTGGTGTTAGCTCCTGCTAATGGCTCTAGCTAATATAGTAAAAAAGTAGCTCGCAAGCTGTTCACGCCGGTTTATTTCAACATGTAATGTAACGGCACATGAAAACTTTGAGGCGGTTTGCCTCAATCCAGATGTTTTGTGAGTCGACACAGTCGGCCTCCACGACCTTGACATCCTGTGTTTTATATATAGACTCCAGTCCACTTTAACCAAACTTCTGGTTCAAGGGAACAAAACGGCGACAAGTACAAAAAAAATATACAATTTTTGAAGTAATTACTAGTAAAATTACAACATGTTTAAGCCGACATGGTCAACTAATTAGATTTACACTTGAGATTTATTTATTAATTTTTTTTACATCTGAAGACAACTGGTTGCTTTGGATTTTATTCAGTGAATGATCCATTCAGATGTTAAGGTCTCAAAATAAATTTGTAAATCATTCCCGTTTTTTCTCCTAGTACACAATTATGCTGTACTGAATTCAGAACAGAAATAATTGAAGTTTGTCACTTGACAATATATGAGAAAGTTCACTGTGATATTTGATTGACAAAATCTAAAACCTTCAACTTCGACCTCAGACCTCCAACAGATCCGTTTCCAGGTCGTCACAGTGAGTTGGTGCCACATTGCGGCTCCCTGAATGGTTTCCCCCTCTCTGTCTGCATCTCCCCTTCCTCGCAGTGACTCTTCCTGGTGATGTGTTGGATTCTGTGAGAGAAAAGGGTGACTTTCTCCTTTCCATGATCCAAAAGCAAAGGTCTTGGACACCTCTCCGCCTGAGGTGCTCCCCTTCAAAGAAACTCAATTTTCACTTAAAAAGGCAGACTGATCCACTACCTTCTCCCGCTGCTTCTCCTCCCACCCCTCCCATCTCCCATCATGTGTCCACCGAGTTGTTCCCCCGGCCCCTGGACAAAGGACGATTACACGAATCCGTCACCCAGGAAATCCCGACGCTTTATTTCCTCTCAGACAAAGAGCCAGTGACGGGTGATGAGTTTGTAGCTGCTGGGGGATTTGACAGACTCCAGGGGAATAATAAAGCAATTTCAGTCTGCCAGACAAGCCAGAGGAAGGAGAGACGGAAAGAGGAGGTAGGGAAAAGAAAAACCCACACATGTGGAAGATATAAATCACTACTATGATAGCTGCAGCTTTTTTGGCGGAAAAATGAGACAGTTAAATTGCACAGAGACATGACCGGTCCTGATCACGGCGGAGATGCGGCGCGGAGAGCAGTCGCAGAAATACGACTGAAATACAAGTTTATTATGGGTTTTATGAGACAATCTGTATTTTCAGGTCAAACAACTGTCACGTCGTTAAAAGACGTAAAAATAAAATGACAAGATTTTTAAACGTTGGCCACTAAAAATATAAAGATTTAAATACAGACAGTATAAATTCAGATGGTAAGCTACAGCAGTGCCACAATAAAGAACTTTACAGTTTAGGGAGTTCTAGTTTCACAATTAGATGTGTGTGTGTGTGTGTGTTGCTTACAGTCTATATAAAACCCAATGTTTGTTTGTATTTTGGACAAAACATCACCAAAGTTGAAAACATAGTATATAATAGTTTTATTTTGCTGCCATTTTAACAAAAAATCTAATTCAGTTAGTTTTAGAGTATGCTAAATACTCTAAAACTATTAGAGTTTAAACTAAAACTAAACATTGTTTAGTTTTAGTTTTTATTAGTTGTAACAGTTTCAGTTTTTTCATACTATGGTTAATATTTAGGTGCAAATTAAAAAAGCTCAAAGTGTTGTATTGTGATTATCTATACATCAATTATGCAATGAAAACTCAGTTTAAAAAAAAAAAGATTCAATTATTGTTTAACAACCGTCTGACTGGCCTTTTCTCCTAACTTTAGCTTGTCACCATTTTTCTGGAGGATCACAGAGCGACGTAATTTGCAGACAGCCGTCGTAAAAAAAGGATCTATTTCACATTGGTTTGAAAGAAAGACAATAGATTCATAAACACAAAAAAACAAAGGATATTAAATCTATAATTTCAGTATGTTTTAGTTGAATAAACCCATAAAATAGTTCCATTTAGTTAGTTTTCCCCATTATTCACCGTTTTGTTGTTTTTTTTATTTCAGTTAACAAAAATGATTTCTCAGTTTCAGTTTTTGTTATTTTGCTTATTATAATAACCTTTCAAAGCTTCAGAAAGTTTAATATTGTCTGTTTGATCCACAACTCGACCTGCTGCGCTTGTGAAAACACGTTACCAACGGATTCTATCGCTGTCTGATTAAAAACTTTAAATCGTCTGACGTGTTGATTACTTATTTCCCCTCTAACCTTGCACTTACTAAAAAATGGTTTTGAAAACCACAAACCTACCAGTTTTTTGCTGACTATTTACGCTGACAGTTTTCCCAGTAATACATAAGCGATCTCTACCGACTGGCTCAGGCGACACATTCTTTGGGATTTAAAACATCACATAAAATATAGATAAACAACGATCATCTCAGCTCTTTGTCTTTGAGCAAAGCAGAAATAAATACGCATTCTGAGGCGTCGCATCATGGAAGTATGTGCTGTTATCACTAACCACTTCAATACATGAATCATTTAACCAATCACCAGCCAATTCATGTGATTTTTATTTTTATTTTTTTTTGCATGTTCGGGACTTTTTTCAGGGCTGTTTTTGTTCAGAAAAAAAAAATTTTGTCACTGTTACAATTAAGTTTGACGCAGGAGAAAATTTGTGATTTGATTGCTGATTGCTAAGACCAAATGCCCTTAAAAAAGAAGGGAAAAGAAAGACTTCAGCAAATAACCAGGAGTCGGATGCTGTTCTATCAAATGTTGCACGAAATACAGATAAACATGAAACGTCTCAGTCTGAGTAAAGCAGAGATAAATATGCATTCTCAGGACAAAGCTGTACGTCTAATTCTTATTTTATAAGATGATCTAGGTTAATGACACCGAGTCATCGCACTCTGGAAAACACAATTTCACTAATAATTTCAAGCCCACAATTATTATTAATTTGTAGTAGAGACGCAACAATCAGATCTTAATATCTGTATCAGTCCTGATATTGAAAATATTCTAGATATTGTGTCAGCGACAATCCATAAGGGCAGATCTATTCAGTCTAATTCTCTGTTTTGTGCTTTGAGTGATTTCATGCTTTATTATTTATTTTACATTATGTATACAATTCCTATCTTGAACCACCTGGAAAATCTATTGCAGTTTTTTGTTTTTACATGTTTGACCGAGGTAGTCAACCTACTGTTTTTGTCAGCTTCAGTTTCTTTATTTATTTTACGTCGGCTGTTATACACCTTATTTCACTGACTAAACAAATTGAAGTTATTTTTTACATGTTTCACCAAGCTGGTGAAGCTATTGGTGCGCTTCAGTGTGTTGTACTGGTGCAGAGTTTGTCTAATTCGGTACATTTATGTCTGTGTTCTGAAAAAGAAACATTCTTCAGTCAGTTCAGCTGTTTGTCTGTATCAGATCAGTATCAGATATCGGGTATCGGAAGTGTAATAAAGTGGATTGGTGCATCCACGATCTGTAGCTGATTTCCTGCAGGCAGTTTTTCAGACTTTCAGGTCGGACTCCTGAAGCAGCGAAGTTTACTGATGCGCCGCACGAACTCAGACAAACCTCTGTCAGGACCTGCTGCTTTTTATCCAAAAGCTTTGAGTTGTCGCACCGAGAGGAAAATGTTTCCTGGAGTTTTCTTGTCTTTTACCTTAGTTCAGCATGTCCACAGCTCTGTAGAGTACATGTAGACGCCACCGTAATCACCTGAGTTATTGACTATCTGACATCCAGCCAACGGTTTAGGTGCATGAAAAGGCAGTGTGTGAGTGTGTGAGTGTGTGTCAGGCTTTGAATTGAACTCGGACACCTGTCATCTTTAGAAATACTTAGAGGACTCAGCGGCTTGTAGACAGGAAGTAGAGGAGTAAGAGGATGGCTTTGTGGCAAGCAGCGGTAACAATCCTTAATGTTAAACCGAACATACGATGTTTTCATTTTGGAGAAATGACCTCTACATAAGTAGTCTTCGTTCAGGTTGAATTTGATTTAATGTCAGCCAGTGAGGAGAAGGTTAAATGTCTGGTTTCAATCCAATCAAAAATAACATAAAAAATAACAACGATAATAGACAATAATGATTTATAGTCATCTTTTCGTTCATTACTTTAACATTTTCCTAATATCTGCATGCTGCCATAACTCAAATTCATTTGTGTAGCACATATCAGCAACAAAGCACTTTAAAGTCACAATTTGAAACAAGCAAGAAACATCACATTTGATCAAATATCATCATCAAAATAACCAAGCAAATACACATCGAATATGCTGATCAACGTTCCGTTTATTATTTGTCAAAAGTAACTGAAAACCGGAGGGTTTTTAGCCTCGATTTAAAGGAATTTGGCTGTTTTTCAGTTTTCTGGAAGTTTATTTCAGATTTGCAGTGCACAGAAGCTGAATCCTGCTTCTCCATGTTCACCTGCTATGGCGAGTGAACCTTCATCAGTGCAGACAGAGTGTCTGCATACGGCAGCATGTGATCAGATGAGCTATTAATGACATCTCAGAGTTGTGATTCTAATACTGTGGACATTTTGAACACTGTGAAGATGGAAGCACGGAAAATTACACAAAAGTAAAAACTCAAACAAGGAGTAAAAGACTAAAATGCAGAATCAGACAAAACTACTGTACCGTCATTAAAACTAGGATACCTGACTAACCTGGTTTTGCATCCACTGCAAAAGCAGCAGCAGGCTATTTATAAGAATGGAAAGACTAATTTAATGTATGGTTTACTTAGGTGTCATATTTCTTTGAAGAATATTGTTTGAACGCTCATTTTTCTGCAACACCATGTAATATTTGATTATTATCCATACATTAGAATAAGAATATCTATACATATTTGACACTGAATTTGATTTTCAGCTCCTGTAAATTCAAAAATTTAAATGTGTACACAACCAATAAAAACAAAAAAAATTAATTTGGCCTGATCCTCATATAATAAGCAAAGGAGGTAAAAATCGTGATTAGTAAAATTTAGATTAGTAAACGTAACGTTTTTTCTTAAAAAACAACAAAA
The DNA here is from genome assembly GCA_903066825.1 of Alfaro cultratus. Classification (NCBI taxonomy): domain Eukaryota; kingdom Metazoa; phylum Chordata; class Actinopteri; order Cyprinodontiformes; family Poeciliidae; genus Alfaro; species Alfaro cultratus. The sequence continues at coordinate 54,490 of CAEFZX010011595.1, read as the reverse complement.
CAACAAACAAACCAAAACAAAAAAACGTTACTATGTACTCTACAGAGTAATGTTTTAACTACAATAAATATTACACTTATTACTAATTGCAATATTATGAATAATATCATTCATAATAATTAATAATAATAGTAAAAAAATGCATCTTTGGTTTTGTATGTTTCAAAAATGGCACTGAGAATCCAGTGATTTCTTTAATATCAGCACTGAGAAGTAAAACTGTATCATCAGCCTGTGTACTGTAAAAAAACAAAACAATCCCAGTGAAAAAGAGCTTAATATCACAAATACAGTAATATTTAATGCTTGAAGTGACTGCTCCAAAACCGTAAACTTTAACGACGTTTAACGTGCACGTCTTCACGTTTTCAGCACGAGAAATAAATCTTCGTTTGACAAAAAACAACAACACAAAAGTACCTTATGATAAGTTATAGCTCACAGCAGAATGGTTCCCAGGCTGCTGTGCGGCGCAGACAGCTGCTGCACTTCGTTTACTCGGATTAAAGAGGAGGGGGGGAAAGTGAAATGAATACCTGCAGTTTAGACAGTTGCATAAAAATAAAAACTGAAGCAACATTTCTGACTCAACGTGTGAAAGCATCGGGGTTGTTATCGTACATCACTGTAAACAAAACTAAGCAGCGTGTCTCATTACGGTGCAGCTGCCGCCCGACTACAGGCAAATGGAAATTACCTCCGTCAGAAACGGATACCACACCACTCTCTGGCTTCATATTGTAAATCCACTGATAGAGGTTTTCTGTTTGTTTTCTCCTATCAATATTTCACGGTGACAGCAGCAACTACTATCACTCGCTTCTAAGCTTATCATGGCGTTTTTTATTTATTTTTTATTTTTTTATTTTTTCCCGCTCTGACATCCCATCCATCATGGCCTGTCGGGTTATAAAGTTCCAGCAGAAGAAAAATGTTTTCTTCTTCTTTTTTTTCTGCTCAACAAACAACATCACAGCACTTTTCGGTTTAAACTGTCCAAATTACAGCTGCATCAAAGAAGCAGAAGGTTGTTTGAGTTAAAAAAACAACAAAAAAAACAAAGGGTGCTCTTTATTATGATAATGGGAGCCTTTCAAAAACACCACCCTGAGGACCTTTTGCTATTCAGGTACGTTGGCTTCTTTTGAGATGTCGCTTTAATGGCAAAGCCGCCTGCATAATAAACCACCGGCTGACATTTAAAACACAAAAATCACAAATTATGCAACTGCCGAGGTCCGTTGGGTAAGCGGTAGAAGTGGTGTTTGGGGGTGGAAAATGGCGGCCAGCGTTGCTGACAGGTGATCTTAAAGGGACAGGTCAGAATTTTCACCAGTAAGATTCTGGTACATCGTTATTAGCAGCTAGCACACTACAGACAGGACGTCTTGATTTTATCTATGTATTTTCCAGGCACATGGTGCCACTTTGTAGCACAACCAATACACTGTTAACTTCAGCAGTTGTAAAAATGCTACACATATCAAATATGATTTAAAATAAATTCTACTTTGCAATTTAATGCCTCGAAATTGGGCCTCTGTCTCTTTAAGAGGCTCCTACTCTTTTTGAAACTCCGCCTGCAGGAAGTTGTCACCCCATGGCTCCTCTGTTAACCCTTTAACAATGTTATTACCAGAATTACACTGATTAGTAGCTCATGTAATAAGCATATGCACAGTTCCACCAGATGTTTGCTAATTGCTGCTGGCTAGTCTGAAGGAGCAGAATAGTGGAGGGCTTTTCTGTGAGGTGAAAGCTCCCCTTGGAAACTGCATCTCAGAGGAAGAGATTTCTAAAACATGCATGCAAAATAAAGGGAACACTCCATGTTATGTTTTCGATGAGGGGATAACATTATAACGTAAAGCTCCAAAAAGTTGATTTTACATGGAACTGCCCCTTTAAATTCCGATTTGACAGACACGGAGAGTGAAGTTAACGGGTAGTCCAACAGGGGCCAAAACGTCTGCCATCTTAAAACCACTCCAATCAGTAAAATGTCACTGTTTTGCGAGCAAATGCAAACTGTTGTCACGTTTGCATTTGGGTTGTGATTGACAGGGAAGCTGCTGACAGCAAAACAAGCAAAAATGATTCTGAGTAACTTCCTGATTGAAAAGGCAGAGTTTGAATCAATGAAATTGGTTTGCAATGGAAGCGCAGTTTGTTTTTGATAACAGCAGCGCAATGCCTTCTACCTCTATTCTCTGTGTAAATAATAATCATCTTCTCTGCAAATGACAGCCGAATGCAAACATGATTATGGTCTGAAGGCTCATAATGCAGGGTTCACATGAAGCACTGTGGCATATCTGAGAATGGAGTTGTTTTCAGAAGGTGGAAATATACTGTGGCCTTGTGCTTTCTCAGATTAGCCATTAGCTTTAGCATCTGAGACCAGCAGTTTCCAAAGCGTCCAAGCCTGTGCTATGTAAATTTTGTCATCTTTATGTATCCACTAGAGCCTGCTCACAGATTGTTTTGATTAAGCTAGCTGTGTGCGCAGGCAGAGGCAATATTACTCCTAGCCAGAGGGTGGAGCTAGACACACGGCGGACAAAGAAAATGAAGCCTCAGTTGATGACCAATAGAAGAAAACAGCAGAAAAGCTTGTTAGTGAAGATTGACTCTTTGGGACGACTTTCTTTTAGATGTTTTCTTCTTCTCGTCTTCTGGGTTTACAGTGTAGCAGCAGCAGCTTTTGGTTGTTCAGCTAATCCAAAGCTAGCATGAACAGCAGCAGCCTGCGTGGACCAAGAAGCTCCTGTACACAGATTCGGCGATGTAGTCGTTCATGTTGGTAACCAGTTCCTTAGCTGTAGTTATGAAGCAACTGGTTTGCCATTTAGACATTTTCTGTGCTTTTTTGACTAACAGAGACTTGTGGCCATGTCCCTGTGAAGCACTGACACTTTGAGTTTTACAGCAGCACCTATAATTGGGCAAAACCTAACTTGCAGTTCCAACGAGTGTGTTGAACATGCACCCAAAGTGAACTGCTCTTTACTTTGTCAGCAAAAAACCCAGCAGGGGAAGTTCCTTCCCTCATGCTTTGGTTGCTTTATGACTGACCGTCTGACTCTGAAAAAGATTAGCAGAGTTTTAGACCCAAGAAATAAGTAACATACCTACATTACTTTTTTTCATAAGAGCACAGTTTTTCTGTGCTGTTTGACACCCAGTTTTTATTAAATACATTTCAGAGTAGCACTGAACTGTCTATGAACCAATTATTTTTCCAGCAATAGTTTTTTTTTGTCTGCTTGCATTCCATTTTTTCTCCTCATAATGACGCCTCAGTCTCTCCATCCGTGGCCACGTTTTGAACCTACAACAGAAAACTGACCCTCAGAATACGTAAACCGCTCAATTAAGGTGCACTCAGCAAATTAAAAAAACAAGAGGCCCTTTTCCTGTCAAATGAAATGATAATTTTAGCTTCCATAACGCACTAGAAACAAAACCCAGTGATGTGGTCGGACCTTGACGTTCATGAGCTTGTGCCTGACGTCCTTCAACAAAACACTATCAACCTCATTAGTTTGTGACTGAAATGTCCCAGAACTTTTGGCTTTTTTCTTCTTTTTTTCCCCAGCTTTTCTGTTTGTGGGAATAGAGTTGGTGAGAGAGAGGAGCTTCTTTTGCCGTTTTGGGTGTTGCATCGATAGATTTCGTTGCCACAAAATGGTGCCGGCACTGTACCGACCACGTGTGAATTTGCAAAGGGATGTTGTAAACTTTTTGACAGGCGATGATTCAAGGTCATTTTTGATAATCTGTTCACTTTAGCTCCTTTAAATCAAGGCTAAAAACCCATCGAGAGCTGGAACACTGTTAGTTTTAATCTGGACTGTAACTTCTCAGTGCTTTTTATTTTTGCCTCTAGCACTAGGCAAAAAAATCCATTTTTATCGATTAATCAAATGTTTTGATGAATTTTTTTTTTAAATCCCCCAATGCACTCCTTAGGTTGCCATACTTCAGACTACCATCTTTTTTTACAGGCTTGTATTTATTTGGATTTTGAAAGGCCAGAAGAGAGCATTGAAATAAAGCAAGTTTTTGAAAATATTTTCTATTTGTAATTTTTTAATAAAAGAAAGGGAGGGGTAAAAAAAAAAGCAAAAAACCCCCAAACATTAAAATCAGATTTTATTTTTAAGCCATATGCACCCTACATGCAACTACAATGTAATGCTTTGCTCTGTTTGTTTTTATGGCTATGTTTTTATAATTTAAAGCACTTTTTTTGCCTTGCTACTGAAACATGTAAGGCCAATAACCCTGAAGATGAATGTGGAAGTATAAAATGTTAAAACATCAATGTGTAGGGACGGATTCAGTGACTAATTGACTCAGAGCCAGTTGGTGAAGGATCTTGATGTCCTAGTTAATTAGATGCTACATCTTCAAGTTAATCTCCATATCTGAGAAAGATGAAAGGACTTGTAGGATGACATCTTACCGTTCATTATGTGATCGCTCCTACATCCATAAAGTATTTGTTTATATTTAGACATGTTGAAGCTCGATGTGCCACACTCCTGCTTCCTGTCGGAGGGCAGTAAACTGGTAGCCTGTGACGACTACCACTGGTTTTAGCTGTCAAGTTGTCAACATAATGCGCTGAGTCTTAAATATAAAGATGATATATAAAAGAAAAAGGGACGCAGTGATTTGCTGCTAATTGTTAACACTACGACAAATAGATAAGGTCAGGAAAAAGTTTTAATTAAAGAAAACAGTGAGGGAGATGGAAGCAGGTCAGTTATGCTAGCTTGACTTTGACAACTGTAACGTGCCGAGGTGCTGTGGAATTTGGTGTGTTTTGGTTCAGGAAAAAAAAAAGAAAAAGTAAATAAAGCTGACCCACACATCAACTCTGACAGGTCATCAGTAGAGCAGGTGTTTAAATTAGCTAATAAATCAGACGATCACTTATTAATAATCGCAAAATAAACATCAAGCCTGAAAAATGACACTGTAGCAGACGGAATGTTCTGTGTTTTGTGTGGGTAATGTTTGTGTGTTTTTTGGTGTTGAATCCTGGTACACTCGTGGAGCTGTGGTCAGCCAGTTGCTATGGCAACAGCTCTGCGTACTGTGTAGCCGACAGACAGAATGAGAAAAAAGCAAAAGCAGTGGTTTTGAGTTATTCTTCAACTGGTTTTCTGCATTATTTTCCCCTTGCTGTGGCGCACTGCACTAAATTAATAATACCCACATGTCCATGTTTTTGTTTCGGGATGTAAACAATAGCATTCAGGGTGTCTAAGTATGCCGATCTATAACAAGAAGTCACACAAAGTACGGCACAGTATATTTCTTGCTCATCCTGTTTCAGGAGAACCCAACTATTCCTTTTACCTCAGTCTCAGTGCAGGGATGTCTAATGTAGCTATTTCCATCTTTTTTTTTTCTTTTAATTTGCCCTCATTGACTTTATTTGGCAGTTCTCATCAGAGAGGCAGGAAATTAAAGCGGATAGTGAGATTCCTCCGTATAACGATCTAAAGAGGCGCAGGCCTCAGGATGAAACACAAGACATGCCTGGTTTTTGTGGAATACAGCCACAGGTTGGAGGACACTCGGGGGTAGAAGTGGTTTGATGAAAGGTGGTGCCGTGAGTAATGCTCACACATGCACATAAATAAATCTAAAATCTCCCCCGTAGCACTTGAGATTCCGCTCTGCTGTGGTGCATCAGAGCGGTTCAAACCTCCCCAGTGGGAGGGGAGAGGAGCAAGGCCGCTTCCGCCCCGGCCGGCCATTGGAAACTCATTACTTCAGTACTAAGTGATGGATCATTTCCAAATGATCTCCATGTACACCCCAACAATTAAGCCACCAGCAAGGCAATTATAGATCAGCAATATTGCGATGGGACACTGATATATTGCCCGGCTTTAACCTTTGGGCGCATGGACAGATTCCACTTATTAAGCCACAGCTTTATTGGACCAATAAAAATGGCCGTGCCGCCATATCAGTTCCTATAACCGCAGGCTGGACATTCTTCTTCTTGCGGGAAGAAACATTGGCAAAAACTGTAGCTGTCTGGGAGAGCGGCAGAGAGAAATGGTTTGAGCTTCATGAATCACTAAGAGTAAAAAAAAATAACATTAATACTTGGGAAGTAGCTTGGTTCAAAAAATGAAACTTGTGCATATAAAGTTTTTTTTTTTTTATCAAAGGAGCAGTATTATGTATTTTCTAGGCATATAGTGCCACTATATAGCCCAATGAAGTAACTAAGTTACTTTCAATTGTTATAAAAATGTTGTATATTTCAAGTATGACGTAAGAGAAATTTGACTTTGTAATTTAACGACTTGAAATTGGGTCTCTGTCTCTTTAAGAATTCTTTCTGAAGCTCCGCCTTCCAGAAGACATCACAACATGGCTACGCTATCAACCCTTTAGCAACGTTTTCCCAGTGTTTCGCTCCACAGAAGCTTGTATTATGAGCTCAGAAGTCACTCGGGACGTTTTGGAGAAACTGCAGCTCAGAGGAAGAGCTGTGTCCTGGAAGGCGGAGCTAGGTTCACCCAGGCGTTTTGGACACACGTATGGTTATGGAAAGAATCACAACAACACTCCAGGTATGTTTTTGATGAAAGAATAATGTTATAACAATGTAAAGCTCAAAACAGTGGACTTTACAAAAATACTGAACCCTTTAAGCTGTTTGAACTTGTTTGTGAATAACAAGCTGTGCAAAAACTACTAAAACGTTAAACAGGTGGACATGTGCACTGAAAAGGTTAAAGAAGATCGTCTGTAAAAGTTATTGCTCACTTTAGTTTCAACTTAAAATGTCAACAAAACCAAATATTCCTTACTTTAAGTGTGTAGTGCCTCAATAGCACCCTCTGATTACATCTGGGACTACAATCACTCGTCCACACAGAGTCACATCAATCCTTAAGAAGACAGAATTATGTAAAACCAACTTTTTTGAGTTTTCTACAAGTCGTTATTCCCTCATCAAAACATAGCCGGAGTGTTGTTTTGATTCTTTCATACACGACGGAGAAACCCTTTAATCTCCCATGGCAACCATTCAAGATGACAAAACCCTAGGGGTGAATGAGCCCCGCCTTCCAGTTTAAGCCAGCTCCTGAATTGTACACTCCTTCAGACTAGTCAGCAGTAATTAGCAAGTACATGGTGGAACTGTGGATCTGGTGAGCTCATGATACATGCTGCTTCTCAGTGAAACGCTGGTAAAAACGTTGTTGAAGGGGCAATAGAGGAGTGATGTGATGACTTCCTGAAGGCGGAGTGTCAGAAAAAGCAGGACATTTTAAAGAGACAGCGGCGTTAAACTTTGAAGTCAAATTTATTTTTAGTCATATTTGATATAGACAGCATTTTTTTAACAACTTAAGTAAACATAGTTACTTTATTGTGCTGTAATATGATGCTATGTGTCTGGAACACACATAATCCTGCTCCTTTAAAGCTATTGCTAAAATCATTTCAGTTTCCAACTGCAGTCATTAAGAGAAATCTTTCAACTGCACACCTGCTCCAACACACCTGAATAAAACGACTCAGCATGCGTCAAGTCCTGCAGCTAATGAGCCATTCTCTTGATTTAGCTTTGCCAGAGGGAATCCATCTAAAAGCTGCAGGATAGCAGCTCCTAAGGGTGGAGATGGAGACCCCTACCCTACAGCCTGTAACGTTACATGACCTGATGAGAGTTTAGACTTCTTTGCTACTTGAGGAAATACACAAATGTTACACAGTCCAGCTCATACTTTCACGTACGAAAGGTTTTTCATGATTTATAAATGAAACAAGCGCACATCAGCCAGCTATGGTATCAATCAAAAAGAATACCACTGAAATGTGGATGAATTATTTAGCTGAGCCGAGACAGGCTCCTCACCACGGTAGCTTTGTTTCTTTCAATAAAATAAAAAAAACAGAATTGACACAACTGTCAATTCCTCCAGAAACCGTCAAACCGAAATTCGCAGCTAATCTTCCGCGACAATAACCTGTAGGCAAACTCGCATAGAGCTATCAGCCGAAATTCCAGGTGACAAGTTGATGGCATAGAGATCAGTTTGTATCAATCTGTGCGCACAGCAAGAACGGCGGCGTGAGGCGGCGGCGGGGGACGGGGTTGAGAGCGAAGTGACAGGAACAAAGTGACAGCCGTCTCCTGGAGTAATGAGGGCGGATTAATTCAAAGCCATACGCCGCCACTGAGGTTCTTAATTAACTTGCCTCTGTGTGGGGACAAAGTTATGAGTTTGGCAGCGGCACTGTGCTACTTCTCCTTTCTGTCCCTCCTTCTTTTTTTTTTTCATGTCGATCTGCCCGTTAAAACAGTCGCACAACCTCCGCGCCCAGAAACACCTGGAGAATTTAAAGAATGCAACACGAAACGATTCTGCCAAAGGGAAGGTGGGAATGTCACTTTTTGAATCTTTTCGTCTGCGTCAAAGGAGTGCAGTTCCTAGACTTTCTGGGGAAGGAATCCAAGTTTGAACAAATGGTCCATGAAAAGGGAAAATGATGAAAGTTTTCTGTGCTGGCTCCTGCAACCAGTTTTGAATTTGTGAGAATGTTGTCTGAAATTATGTGGAGCTTTGGGGGGTTTTGAAAGTACAATCCCAGCTCCATAAAACTGAGGTGGTGATTGGTTTTTGGGTGTAAGTGTGGCGACATCAGTTTCAAAATACATGAACAGAAAATAAAAATAAAAAAAACTAAAGGAATGCAACAAAAAAAACAAACAAATAAAAACCTGGATGTGATTTAAAATCTGCACTAGATGTGTTGCATCAGTGAACATTCAGTTCAGTGATTCGTTTTTCAGTCATTAGAGACTAAATGACTGACTTCAGCTACTATAATCTCTTGTCTTGTAAGATAATCAAAATCGTTCTATATATAGGACCTCATGAGAATTGTTTTGTTTACATACTGTAGATGTTACAACCTGTCCTGCACTGAGCTGCAGTTCTTAGCAGTGTTGCCTTTCAGCAACAATAGTTTGGTTTCCATGAGGTCGTTCGCTTGCTCGCGTTTTCCCTTCATATTCTGGTTTTCTTACAGTTCAAAAATATTCATGCCAAAATAATTAGCCTCTCTGAATTGTGCACAGTTGTTTGTCCTCTGTGTTGTTGTTACAACTGGCGTCGGGAATTTCGTTATGCAAACGTGAGTGTGCAGGTGCCCCTCCCTGATTGGCTCCCAGAAGACGACGGAGGCGTCCAATTGGTGGCCTGTCGGAGGTGACGGAGATACAAGCTGCTGACGGCGACTTCCTGTCATCCGTCCTCAGTTCCTCTCAACCGGCCGCGCTGTCTGTTCAAAACACCCTGGAAAAATTCTGGGAGTTTGTAAGAGTGAGCTGCCGGTTATGTTTCATGTTTTTCTTAATTAGGGAAGTAAGTTTTTGTCATTTGGTTGATTTACTTTCAAATAGGCAAGTTTTGGTTTCCTTTTGTTTATTGTTTTTGGCACTATATCTCACTCTGAAACCATATGCTCCATGTCTTCCTCCTCTCTCATTACCCTGTTTCCTGTCAAACTACTTTCAAATAAAGGCCACCAGAGCCAACAAAACCTTTCAAAAAAATCCTCTTACCATCATCCTCTTACCACTTCTTATCTTCTTTGTTGTTTGAAAGTAAACCAATCTGGCTGTTGTTCACGTGACTCTTGCAATGCAAGAAAGGCGAAACCTGAAAAACTCCCTCAAACTTTTTTAATCAAAGAACATTGTTTTTGTTTTTTTTTAATTGGCATGTTTCAATTAACCAAACTTATTTTGCAGTTCCAATTTCTGCAATTTTATGGTTAATGGAAACGCAGTCATGGTAGCAGTTAATGAAACTTACTACTATCCTCTAAAAGGCTCTGACTCCTTATTTTGCTTCACGTCGAGGCAGATTACCTCAAGTTCATCCTCTAAACAGACAATGAAGAACAAGATGAATATCCAGGAGATAAAACTACAGAAGAAGCGTCAAAGTTAAATTTAATGTTGCTCCTCTTTCATTCTATGGAGTCGCTGCTGCTCTTGTATCTGATGCATTGTCATATATTGCAGGATAATGATTGGTGCAGCAAAATCTGTGGTGTTGTCGTCCTGTAATCCACACTTTCGTTTTTCCTGTCAAATGTTGGCACCTACAATACCCACAATGCACCCCAACTGCTGACAGATCAGCCGGGGATTTCTCTCTCTCTCTCTGTGTGTGTGTGTGTGTGTGTTTGCTTGCAGTGGTTATTAGCTTGCTTTGCCTCCTTCTTACTAACTCCACACTTTTTTTAACTTTTTTTTTACATTTTCAAACAACTGACAGCGACTCGAGGGACTTCGCCTCTGGCGGTGTATCAGCCTTTTCAGTCGCTCTCTCCTTTTTTCGCATATAGAGCGCGGCGTGGCTGCATCCCTCTGCGCTGTCAAATAACGGCAGAAAGCCAAACGCATAATCTAAAAGAAACTTGCAGTGCGAAGAAAAAAAAAAAGAAAAACTGGGAAGCAGATTTGAGTTCATTTGACCTCACTTTCTTATCATCTACTTGAACGTTTTGCGGTGGCAGTAAATTTGTCAGGAAGCCTGTTGGGATTTGTCAGACCTTCAAAGATGCAAATGTAAACTCCAATTGCATCCAGATACTTGCATGAATAATTGAGCAGTATTAGTTTAAGTGCTTGTATGCTCACAAGCACATGCAGTTTAAAAAAATGAACAGCTTAGAATGAGGGGTATATTATGAAAAGCTTTGGTGTTGGATTCTGACTTAAATCCATAATTTTGTGTACCTGAAACGGTAAATCTTAAAAATTAATAACGGGAAGGATTTTAATAGCTGGCTCTACTACAGACCTCCGTTCTTTCCTAAGCTAATTTAGTCAAAACCAGATGTATGCACACTATGTAAAAAATTATTTTCTTTTTCACAATCTTTCATTAAAGCAGACTAACACCAAATTGAGTTTTTATATATTTTTTATGTTCAAAGTCCTTTGGATATGTTATAAGGGAACAGCTCAAACAAACAGCCTTTGAGATGAAATTTTTAGGAAAATCCAAAGAAAAAAGAACAATTTGGGACCTTCACAAATCTTTTAAATAAAATTTCAAGATATCTAAAGGAGCTTCATCCATTTGTTTAAACAAATTTGTATTCACCCTAGAAAAGAAAAAATCTAATGACCTTGTGAAGACGCAGGTTAAAACGGAGTCTGTTCTTCATAGTAAAATCGCTCCCACTCTGACTTGGTCTAAAACGCCATGCAATAATATTATCATTTATCGCAATATTTACTGGGGAAATTTATCATCCAGCGAAATCATTTTAACTGATCTATTTTTGACTGGCAGTTATTTAGTTTAATATCAAGAAGTTGGCAAACTGCTCAAAAAAGAAAAAAAAAAGCTAAATTAAAATGCAGCACACACCAAAAGATCCCAAAGACGGTTTTCTGAAAACGTCTCGTTTTTCAAAGTAAAACCAGTTTGTGTTCGTATTTAGTGCCCTGGTTGAGTTGGAAGTTATTGTAATCGGGTAAATCAAGATGTCCAGCTGTCAGAGTGTGGCAGCCAGAGATAATGAGAGTCTCCTTTAGCGTTTCTGGCTCTGTAGCGGAGGCCGCGCTATTGATTACGCCGCTGTGGGAGAGCATTGATTTTTGTCTCAGAGTGAGTGAGTGAGGGGACCGATTCCACTCAGCGCAGGGTGGGGCGCTTCAAATCCAACAGCAACGGCACAATTGAGCTTTAATAGGGTCATGCTTGAGTAAGTGAGTGACTAAACCACTTTCTTTTCCTCGTCGAGTCGTAGTAAGCCGTTTTGTAGCCGTGACTGTACTTTTTTGGAGTTGTCTTTTGACGTGAAAAATGTTTATGGCTGTGCTTCTTTGGCTTCTTCCTGGAAGCATTCTGGGTATCGCAATCAATCAGAAAGCTCTGCTTATCCAAAAGCATCACAATTTTTCCATTTGAAAAAAAAAAGGATAACAAAGCAGTTGTTGGAAAAATGGATTTCAAAGTAAATTATATAACTTTTATGTAAACCTTACACTTGTGTGAATCATTCAACTAAAAGAGCATTTAACTTCTTCTTTCATGAGAAAGTCATGTATGCTAGATATTCAAACTTTTGTTGTTGCTTGATTACTAGATTTATACTGTGAACTATCAAATGCTAAAGTTCAGGTTAGCAAAACTTTTTGAAAAGGCCACCCTTTGGATATTTGGCAGATGAAACATGTCAGCCATGTTCATTTTTTCCACCTAGACTGTCAAACCTCAAGGCTCTGAACTTGGACCAGTTCAGTTTTTATCGTATATCTACGACTTACCAAATGTTAGACAAAACTTCAACACTCAACTGTATGCAGACAATGCCATTATGTGTGCACAGGTAAGGTCTGACCAAAAAAAGGCTCAAATTTTCATTAGAAATTAACTTAATTTTTGTATTGGGAATCAAAATGTTCAATATTGTTATTGCCATGTAGAGCCACTCTGCCCGTCCCCACCACCAAAAAAGAAAAGAAAAGCAGTAAATACAAACCACAAGACGGGTAATTACAATGCCAAATTTAACATAGAAGCTTACAAACATCAAACATGGCGCTAAGATGCACTTCACAAGGAAGGTGTGAGCGGCGATTTTGATTGGTTCCCCTTTTTGTGAGGAGCATAGCATTGAATGAAATTGCACTTCATTAAAGAAAAACAGCCACTACGCTGAGCCAAAAGGAAAGAGTAACGACAAGCATCCTAGAAATATAGTGGAGTTGAAAGTCATCATTTCTCCCCAAAAAATAAACACTCAAGTAAAGTAAAAACACTCAAAAAATGCATGTAAGTACAAAATATACTCCGTTGCTCTCCACCGTCTTAAATGACTGACTTTAGTTCTTTGTGAGAGCATTTTGGAGTTAGCATCCTAGTTGCACCGCTAACATAGCAGCTAACTAGTGCATCCTGGGTTGTTTTTGCTATGTTCTGTGTTAATGGTTATTTACCCATCCACATGATTTTAGATTTATTGTATTCAGTCTTGCTGGTTTGTGTTGAGAGGTAGACTTAGACTTACTTTATTCTCACTGTACAAAGACACCACAGTGAATTTGGCAACAAAACATCGCTGCTTGACTACAGAGTACACAGAAAAAGGGATTCTGGCCTGTATCTAGAGCTGTCCTTCTATATTGTGAATAAGTTAAAATGATGACTGTGTTGTGAAATATGCTAGCTGGCTGCTAAATGGAGAATAGTGTTGGGTAATATGTTTGCTCTGCTAAGTTGAAGACGCTGGCTTGGATAGCAAATGTTATTGAGAAACATTTTAATGTATAAGTGTGGATTTAATTGTTTATGGAATGATGAATATAACAATCCGTAGAGTTACATGAAGAGCAACAGTTAGCGATTGTACCGGTCCAAACCCTGCTACACAACAACACTCTTCACACTGACCAATATTTCAAGTTACTGTGTAAATTACCCGAGGTCTTACCAGCTGCAACTTTTTGCTTTCGCTTTTTTAAAAGTTGCCAAGCACTCGCCTGGAGTCAAGACCTTTTTTTTTTTTCCCCATACACTTCTCTGCATTTACAACTGGCCCAAGGACGTCTCAGGAGGTTCGACACACACTGGCGAACAAGCCGTGCAGCATGGCACGACAGCAATAATGCACAGCGCTTTGAGAAAGTAACATTGCTTTGCCCCAGAGTAGTTTTAGCCGCTACAGGCTCGATGTATCAACCAGGATCTTTGGGATGAATGTGCGAGTGAGCCGCCCAGATGGATGGATGGATGGATGGACTGATGGAAGGACGGAAGGAGCACCGATAACTGTGAGAAATATATTCTGATGACCCTGGAGCAGATAAGCACAGCCCGTAGGCTATCAAATGATGACTTTCTGAGCCCCAAGCCAACAACCTGCATGCTTAAGTGAGGCGGAGAGCTGGAGAGAGCGAGTCGGATCGTGGAAGAAAATGGAATGGAGGATTTGGGAGGCAAGGCGGCTAACTGGATTAGAAAGTGTAATAGTACCAGCAAAGGTTAATGTTTACAGATTCGGATGGGGCTAATGAAGGCCAGCGCTGCTTAATAGATGGGGCAGGTCAATGTCACTGGTTAATAGTCAAACTAAATGCCTTGTGATTAGCGTCTAAGATCTCCTGTAATAGAGCGTGGCCATTAGATTTATGGAGGAACAAGTGGTCGTTTAGCTCACTGGACATGCAAATAAGCCAAAACACTTTGGTGAACATGCAATTCTGTCGCAAAGTTCAACAGTAATGATTAATAATTATGTGTTGCACCACTGTTTATATTGCTGAATAGACTGGAAAGTACACTCAGTGGAGAAATACCAAACCACACCAAAATGGTGACAGGCAGTAGACATATATGGTGCTTCACTGAGATAAACCTTTTCACAGTGTAAGAAAAATGATACATGGTTTTCATGTTTTTAGACCTAACAATAGTGAACATTCAGTTTCATTGTGTCATTCCAAAACCTAGTAAAGTTTATTCAGAAAATAAAACACAAGAAAAGAAACCTTCATTTTAAAGAAACCTAAAATGCCAATCATCCATCCAAGGTGACTAGCCTTGAGCTTTTTTTTTTTAATTATTTTTTCAAAGAATAGACATAAACTCGGAGTAATACCCTCAAATGTTGCAGGTAAAGCAGATTCCACAAAGTCCTGAACTTTCACCGCACACTTTTCAAATTCTGCCTTTTAAATATTCTATGTACCATTTTCGTTTCACTTCGCAATGACGCACGGCCTCCTGTTGGTTTATGAGGCAACATCCCAATGAAACACATCGAGTTTTGTGGTTGTAATGTAACAAAATGGTTCAAATGCATGAAAACCTTTGCAAGGCTTTGTAGACCAGATCTATCTGGGTAGCTCGGTTTCTGGTCCAACTTCATTTATAGTACATTCACTGAATATGCCTCTTGAGTACAAGAAAATTTGGGGTCATTTGCATTGACAAAATAACTTAATTACTCATGGAAAAAATATGCAAAAAGAACAGCCAATAATATTAAACGACGTAAAGTAATATCATCATTCCCAACTCTGACTCTGTACAAATAGCCCTTACGGCTCGGGGATCATATTTATATTATGATCAAAGCGGCCAGCGTTTGAAGTTTCTTTCTTTTTTTTTAAATTATTAATTCTGAGGCAGAATTTCTGTGCTGAAAGCCATCTTTATTGTTATGAATGTATGCAATTACTCGGGCTCAACGACAGGGCCTGCTCATTTCTCAGCCTGTATATTAACAAGGCTATTGTTGAACTTAATCAATGCGGCTCTCAGGCTCTGGGTCCAGATGAATAGGCCTGACATTCTCAATTTAGAATCCATCAGAAAGTCATAAGTGTTAAGCAGGGTGAGAATCATTTCATGGAGAGAAAAAAAAGAAAAGTTCTCCTCTTATCCACGTGGGTTCATTAGGTGTTTCCAGATCATTAAGTAAGCAATCCCCCTTTTCACGGTGAATGATTCTGTATCGGTTCAACAATATAGAAAATATCTGCTCTCATTTTTAAGGCTTTTTTTTTTTGCTTCATCCTTTTGTGCTTTTTGTTCGTGTGACAGATAATTTGGCCTTGACATCCTTCAGCGTGATTAGTGGCCCCTCATTTGCTAATCAGTTGAGGCCCTACGATGACGGAAACTGGTGTCTGCTCGCTCCTCAGTCACCAGTCGTCTCGGTTATCGGAGACAAAGTATCAGCTCATTTTCAAAATGAAAAGAAAGAATAATTAGCTTGATGGCTCTTCTTTTGCGGGGAAATCATAATTACCTCGCCTTCTCACTTCATTAAGAAGCAACATCCATTATTGTTAAACTTATTTTTTCCCCCTTCCTCTCCTTTTTGAAACAGGAGCTACTCTGACATTTGTTAACAATATATTAGAGTTTTGAATTTATACCAACAGTACATTAACAGCAATTTTATCCATAAGGACTTTTTTTTTTATTTCTTGATGTTAAAGCCAGACATGCGACACATGATAAAGGATTGATCTAAATCATGCCTTTGCAGCAGTAGCTGTGTTTCCGTTACAAACCGGACAAAAAGCTTTGTCGCTGTATTCCGCAATGTCGTAAAAAAAACAATTGCCATCGCGTTGTTTCCGTTAAATAAGAAATGCAATCAAAATCACATCTGAACATGTTTGTTCATGCGCCAAGTAATTCAGAATCATGTTCACTGTTGCCTAGCAGCGAGAAACATGGCTGTTACATGATTCCTTAAAGGGACAGTATCATGCCAGATTAACTTTTATGAGCTTAAATCTTTCCACGTTTTCAAGCTTCCGCCTCAAAGGTTACCCCTCTCTGCCACCCCAATTAGCTCCTTCAGACTAGCCAGCAGCAACTAGCAAACACCTGGTGGAACTTCGCACCTGCTGAGCTCATCATAGGAGCTACCCCTCAGTGAAAAGCTAGAAAAAATATTGTTAAAAGGTTAGCAGAGGAGTTATGTTGTTATGATTTCCTGATGGCAGAGTTTCAGAAAGAGCAAGAGTTTCTTAAAGAGGCAGAGGCCCAATTTCAAGGCGTTACATTGCAAAGTTGCATTTATTTTAAATCATATTTCACATATACAGCATTTTTATAACAACTGAAGTTAACATAGTTCCTTGATTGTGCTATAAAATGGCGCCATGTGCCTGGAAAATACATAATCCTGCCCCTTCAAGACACATTGTGTAACAAGAACTACAAGGGAGAGGCATTTATGATCATGTTGTAAATTCATACTCTGTACTTTGAGTCACTTTTGACTCTGCGCTCCCGTTCGAGGCCAACGCTGAAGCTGTATTTTGGTGTCATCCAAAAAGGGTAAATAGATATTTTAAAGCTGTTCTCAAAGAGAGAATAATGAAATGACAGCCAGTGGTTATCTCAGTGACAGCGCTGACAGGGCTGTTCTCTGTGTGCGCTCATCACACATTTCCTACCTACCTGCCATAATAGCCTCCAGCCAACGCCGTCTCTCTCATCTGGCAGCGTTTGGCTGAAACTTTGCCAATATATGGCAAGTCTGCTATTAATTAATGGTTAAAAATGGGTTTACTTTGTACACAGGTCCTCAAGTCGGCTGTTTTAAAGCTTTTGCATGAAAAACACAGTAAGGATGAAATTGCTTTTAGAAGCCTGGGAGGAAGCTGAAACATAGAGACCAGGGGCCTCATGCATAAAGCGGCGTGCGCACAAAAAGATGTGCGGCGATATATTTTGCGCACAAGTTGGCATGTATAAAAATGTACTTTGCGTCAAAGTTTGTGTAAATATACGCACACCTTTTCACTGGCGTGAAAATGTGCGGCAGTCACGCAAACTTTTTCTGTGGACAATATCAAACTACAAACGTCAAAACTCACCTAAATACACCGAAATCTGACTACATTCAGTTATATAGACCAAGAAGCATCAAACCCGATGTTTTTCATGATTTTAATATTTTATTGTTTAAACGTAAACGATGAAACTGAACCGCATTTATCCTCAGACAATAACATAACACGCACACAAAATAAAGAAAATAAAAATAAAAGGATGTGAAAACCTCGCTCGAATGTAAATAGTACTTTTTCTCCGTTTTTGTCTCATAAAGATGTAACGCATTGGTCTGTGCGCCGAAGCGCATGAAATGCATCCATGGGGTCATTTCATTCTCACTAAAAGAAGAAAGCAGGGTTGGATCAGCAGATTAACTCAAACCTGCTGATTAAAAATAATCAACAGGTTTGATTATTTTTAAGATGATCAAGGTGTGTATACAATCACAGGTATATAAGCAGCTGCGCAAAGGTGAGCCGCGTAATTGTGGAGCTTTGGCTCTGATGGAGAACATGGCCAATGGAAGGATTCAGAGGGGGCGATTGATCAGAGTTCATATTGATCTGCTGGGAAATGTTGCTGATGGTTTATGAGCGTTTAGATTGCTCAGGCTGATCATCCTGGAGCTCTGAGCAGAACTTAAAGAGCCGTGCGGTACCGGTACCGGTCCAGTTACAGTGTGAATGCGCCTTATGGACAAAAACATTTCACTATTTAGAATAAACGTCCACATTCCCACTCACAGGACTCTCTGACACGCTGTCTGTCTTTAAATCCCGGCTGAACGCGCTGCTGTTCAAACAAGCGTTTGTATATAATAATAATAATTATTATAAATACTTATACTGCTTCGGACAAGGACGTTGCCATGGTTACTGCTTCACGTGGTGGCAGACTTCCGGGTATTTATACTAATTTACATATGTATTTAAGGGTGGTGACAGGGCAGACCAGCAGCTGCGCTCTATTATCCCAAATTAGGATTCATAAAGGAAAGGTGCGCAGCCACGCGCACTGCTTTATGCATCTGATTTGTTTTTGTGCGCCGCACTTTTCTACATTTTTCCATTAGACCAAACGATGGGCCAATATGTTGGTATTTCTGCTGGAGGTAGACAAGCATGTTTCTTCAACATCTAAATGTTTGGGGTTTTTTTGTTATCTGTTTGGGCTGCTGGAGTTTTCAAGTTCATTTCAACCTGTTTTTTTCATGAAAACAACATGAACTATTTTGTCTTCAGACCAACCGATTTTGATCAAGAAACAAAGACAGTCACTCCAAAACACTAACTTTTATCATTCTAGACAACTTTGCAAACTTTGGGCTGTATAATTAGGATCATAATGTAATTTGGAAGTTAAAGCTTGTGTCTAAGCTTTAACTTCCTGGTTAATATCGCAATATCATTGAAAAACTGCTTGAAAATGTGAATTTGGAATCATGTTTTGTTATTAAAGACAATGGAAATTAAAATGATTAGTTCCAATGCCCCACCCGGCATTGTATTTTCGATTTAATAGAATAATTATTCTTATGTGTTTGCTGTTTGGCCAGCGTAAGAATGTGGTTACATTTCCTTCAACTTCTCAGTTTTGTATGACATGGCTATTAAAAACCTGCCGAGTTGTGCTCCACCACCACCAGCCAGACAATCTTAAAAAAGGGCAAATTTATTTTTTCTGGTAATCAAAGAAAAAGGGTTGCAGACTTGTTTCAGCCAGCTGGTCAGCAGGGGGTAGCACTGCATTACTCTACTCCCTGTCAAGATGGAAAGCCACTTCAAACCATAAAAATAATGATTGAAACTTTTAGTGGTTTTGAAATTGAAACTCCTTTTAACTTTATTGTATCTTGATCATAAGCAGAGTTGTATCTCTAATAGTAGCTTTGAACATTTCCCAGTCGTTTGGCTAAGAGCTTTCTGGGAAAGAAATACAAAAGGCAGAAAAGCATACAACGTTTTATGAAAAGGCAAATTGATGCAGAGAGATTAAGGCTATATGCCTTCTCTTTTTCTTTTAAATGTGTGTGAACAATTCAGATGACTGTCAAAGAAACAAATGGGTTCAGTTCCGGTAATGCACTCTGTTCACAAACGCAGCTTCAGGTTTTGGGGCATTGCTGGGAGGTTTTCGAGCAAAGTAATTGTAGAGAATTAACACAGGAACAGAAACGCGGCAGCAGAACAGAGCAGCATTATGCAACCGCGCTCCCATTAGACAGTCGAGGAATTATTCCCTCAAAATTTCTATTTATTCATTTCCGTCAAAAGAGGCAATTTAACGCGTGACTTAATCCATCTTTGTGATGTCAGTGAAGCGCCCGCTGCGGCGCGCGCGCGCGGCAGATAAACATCCACAGCCGGAAATATACCGAGCGCTGCTGCGGTGAGTAGGAGGAAGGTCACAGATGCTAAGCCTGGCAATCTCTCTTTCAATGTGCGGCCGTATATCGGCCACTTTAGAGACAGGCACATTTTTTTCTTGTTATTATTATTTTTATTCGCACGCGTGTGAGTGAAAATATAGCGCGCGACAGATTTTCTTGTGGGTGCTCAACCTGCACTGATCCACTGAAGGGCTCTGATAGCTCCAGACGGCCCAATCATGCTGCCAAGAATCAAAGGAGTGTCCGTGGCTTATCGGAGCCAGCCGCGGCGCGCGCGGCTCGCCGTGGGCCGACTGTAATGGGCCGCTCGCGCAACTTAGCTGGGAGAGGATTAGCTTGTTGCGTCGCGCGCGCGGGTGAGCCGGAGCATCTGCTGGTATTACATGTCGACATTACAAGGTCAACTGAAAAACACCGGGTACTTTGCAGAGGCGTGTCTATATATTTTTTTGTTTGCTTTTAGGGGGGCCAGTCAGGGGCACAAACTGTAGAAAGGTGGCACGAAAACTGCAGTTTCATCTAAATGCACTGACTACAGTGTAAGACGGCCCCACAGTGGGGCAAAACCTGAATACCAAAACTATTTAAAGGGGCAGCATTATGTAAAATCAGGTTTTTTGATTTGTATGTCATGTTATAGTGTTATTTCCTAATCAAAAACATACCTGGAGTGTCGCCTTGATTGTTTCATCCATGTTTGAGAAATCCTTTAATCTCCTGCTCTTGGGAGGACCGAGTGCTGCCTTCAACAAAGCAGCTCCTGTAGTTTACAGCAAAGGTTCCACTTCCCTACCACTCCCCCACTCAGCTCCTTCAGACTAGCCAGCAGCAATTAGCAAACACCTTGAGCAAACTGTTCATCTGCTGAGCTCATTGTATGGGCTACTACTCAGTGTGATGCTGGTAAAAACTTTAAGGCTTTAATAGAGAAGCAATATTGTGATAACTTCCTGAAGGCGGAGTTTCAGAAAGAGCTGGAGTTTTTTTTCTTTTAAGAGACAGAGGCCCGATTTCACTGCGGTAAATTACAAAGAAAAATTTATTTGAAGTCATATTTGATATATACAGCATTTTTAGTACAAATGAAGGCTGATTGTTTCATAAAATGCCTCTAAGTGTCTGGAAAACATATAATACTGTCCCTTCAACCAAACAATACACATGGATTTGTTTGGCGTGCTAAACAGATTTGTTTGTTAACGTGGCTTAAGACGCTTCAGTTTCAACGTGGAGGCCACCAGGTGGTGCTATAGAGACCATAGCTTGTTGGAGAGAAAATGAGAAAAAGAAGGTAAAAATAAAAAATATTGACTGGCATTAGGGTTTTTTAAATCATAAAATGTTTCTGTTTTTCAGTCATTATAAAATGTAAGTTTAAAATGATTTACTGAAATGTTATTTGCCACACCTTTCTCCCTGATTGGCTGCCAGTCAAATTTATCAAGCCGCTTTGCCTCAAGCTAGCGTGGCTAGCAATCGAAAAACAGACAAAGTCTTTGACAAGAAAAAGACAGCAGGAAGACAGGACGGACTGCGCTGAAGAAAACAAACAAAAAACCTAAGAACTCACAGGAAACTAAAATCAGAAAGTATGAGGCAGCATTTGCACTAAAAGAGTAGCGAATAAACGTAAGAAAAACATTCTTAAAAGTGATGCCTCTGTACATATTTTGCAGCATTTTCTGTGGGGTTTTGCAAAAGGAGATGCTAATGCTGTTTGAGAGGCCATGGCACAGAAATGTTTGGGAACCCCTGACTTGGAGCACAGACTAGCTTTTCTAGTCACATGATTAGCCTGTTTAGCTTAGCGTTGCGTAACAGTATGCAACTCTATTTTTAGCGCCGCTATGTTAACTCTATTCAACTTAAAAAGTCTACAAATTGCAAGCAACTGTTTAGTTACTTCTTTTTCTCCTCGATAAAGAGTATCTTTTGCGCAGTAGTCTGAGGCTGCTTTTTATTTGTCTTATTAAACATCATGTACATCAACCTGCCAATGGGACTGGGGCTAGAATTTAGCCACTTGGATATAGTCTTATGTGTAAATGTTACATAATATGTAATGTCATATTTTGACACAATCAACAACCAAAAAATATATACTAATGGCGGCTGTAAAACAAGAAAACAAGCATTTCTGTCGTCTACTGACAAGCAGTATGATATATGAGCAAACTGAACGCTCTGGTGGGAATGGCCAGATTATTATTTTTTTCCATCTCTACCCAAGCAGGAAAAAACAAGGATTACATTAATCCAATCACAAAAAACAGCTAATTATCTCCTATAGTTGCCAAAATCACTGTCGGAAACATCTTCACGACAACCAGCCTCGCACAGATGACGGGGCTGATGGCGCCGTCGAAGGCGACAGCTGTGACTGTGGTGGTGAAACATTTTAAACCCGTGAAGATTTGTCATATTGCAGTCATCCTCCTGTTAGAGCTCCATGTGGTTTCCTGCTGAGCCCACAGCACCTTAAGTAAACTCCTGTTTACGAGCATTTCTGGATTAAAAATCCCCAACGCCTCTCTAATCTCCCTCTTCCTCATTTCACTCCACTAACCACTGCAGGACAAGTGGGACAGACTTTGTTTTTTTTGTAATATTTTGTCTAAACTCCTCTAATAAACCCTAGATTTGCTCTTTGGGACTGTTGGATCAATCACTAGATGATATTTGACGACTTAGGTGACCCAGTTTTCCTCAGACAGAGCTATTGAATCACTTCCTGTGCTGCCCAAGATGACACAAGAGTGCAAGACTAATTACTTCCTTCCTAATTCTTCATGGCCCATGAGGAATGAACTGTACAGTTTTCATTACTCCTTGAGTGAAGCTTTGGAGTGCAGAATAAAAGTAGGCTCAATTAGATAAGGTTTGTATTAGCTCTTGTACTCTCCACGAGTTAAACTAGCCACCATGAGGATGATACAAACAAAACAAACCAATGTAGTTTGATGGCTGTGCCAGAATGACTTCATCAGGTTGGGTATAAGGGGGGAAAAATCATCTGTAATGACTCTTATCAAAATGTAGTCATAATTCTGCCTCTATAATATGTAACCCACCCCAGACTTTGCTCGGGTTTTCTCAAAATAAGGTCAAAATAGTTTCGTGTTATAGAAAATAAATAGTCTGGTTCCTTCTTTTCAAGTGTTGACTGCTCTGTGTGTAGGTGAAGGTATTTTACGGCTATTTCCTTTGCCATTAAAGTTGATAAATACATTCCTGCGCTTCCTTAAGTATAACCCATGATGCTTTGTGTAAATTTTGTTCACGACTTCCAGATTTGAATTCTAATATGAAGCCAAATTATGTTCCTTCGTCTACATGATCAACTGCAGATCTAAAGATGAAAATATCAGGTAGAAATATAATTGAATTCAATGTTGAAATACTATATTTGCTGAATGCACATTAGCTGTGTATGAAAGTTAATTTGCTATAAAAGGTTCCGAATCTGGTCAGGGTTTTTATAAAACGGTTTTTCATGTGTGAATGTATTATTACCGATCTGCTCTACTTGCTGTTTCTGAAACCTCACAGTGTAAAAAAAAAAATCATCACCCACTTTTGTCTTGATGATGGAAAATAATTACCACTGATGAGTGAAATAATCCCTTTTCTCTTTGGGTGCATGTTGCACTGAAGCAAAACGTCACCTGATTAAATATTCAGAGAAACTAGTCGTCGCTTCTTGATGTGTGTGTTTGAGTTTGGGATTTTGAGGCCGAAAAAGGAATTGCAGCCAGAGGCGTGTGATGGTGAGTATTTGAGTAAAACTCAAAAAGTTTTAGAAAAGCTCGAAAGAGTGGATTTTACATGATACTGCCATTTTAATTTCAGTCCTTTAGTTGATCAATGTCAATTGTTGTGCTTTCGAAATACGTTCATTCATGCAGGGAAATCGAACCGGTAACACTTTATTTGAAGGAGTGTGACTGACATAGCACTTGTCAGGAACATGAAGGAGTCTTCATGAATGTTTATGACTGTTGTTGTGAATTGTCAGTCGGTAAATAATAACACTTTTTTAATCCAAAATGAACACTTTTGTTGGACTTTTGTAATGTAATGTAACGTTTCTCCAAAAGTGTCATTATTTACCGAATGAGACTTAATAACAACAGTCATAAAGACTCCTTCATGTTCATAACAGCTGTTATGTTGTACTTACAGCAGTGTCATTTCATGCTTATGCACAGCCGTTCAAATAAAGTGTTAACATAGAACCTAACAGTCGTGACTTCGGACCAGGAGGACGCTGGAGTACCCAGAGGGAACCAGTGAATCCATTGGAAAACAAAGTCAATTCTCAAAGACCCCAGGGTGGGAATCGATCCCAGGACCTTCCTCCCAGCACAAACATGATCAGAAACATCCTCTATTTTTACTTTTCAAGTCTAAAACTCCCTGGAAAGATCATTATTGCTTCCCTTTATTCCAACGAATCCAAAAGCACCGTTTTTCCTCCCGAGAGGGAGAACCTAGTCCGTCACGACATGAGGCTCAATCAGCCGTTTCTAAGAACGGCTCTCTGAACCCGTCGCCACGGCCGCACCGCGCTGCTGTTAATACAGCTGGAAGGGATTTGTGGAAGTGCTTCGGTGCAGTTCCAGCCTCATTCTTCCTGCTCCTCCTGTGGCGCTCGGCCGGTCGGGGGAGACATTAGCGGGAGGAAATATATAGCGCAAACTCTCATCAGTCTTCAGAGAGTCGTGAGCGTTAACATCGCTTCGGAAGAACACATCAATCCGCCGCCCCGGCCGGCGAGCTGGAAGAGTTTTTGTCGAAACGGTGTCTGCAAAGTTCTTTGAACGCCGAACCCAGATGGATCCAGTTGAGGGAAGAAAAAACAAAAACTCTGCGATCCAAAATTAACATCTCGAGTTGGCGGAAAAACAAGAGGAGAGACGGGTTGGGATATCGCCAATACGCCGTAGATCCCTGGAGTCTTGTCCACGAGAAATTGCCTTCAACTTTTCTGTCAAAACTAGCTTTTTCTTTTGTGTGTGTGTGTGTGTCTTGTTGTTCTTCTGAACATTACGTTCTTTTTCTTTTTCCACAGCTGCTACAAAGAAAATTTGAGTCAGAGTTTGGATGTTTTCTCCCTGTTCTATAAATCAAAACGCAGAGAGGCAGGTGGCAACATGGCACAAAGCCACATTAAATCAGACGACGGTTATCTGACGGGCGCCACGTTATTAGGCCCTCCGCCGCCGCCGCAGCACTGTGCACCACCTCAGCAACAACAAAGTGTGTTTCTCTGTCGCTCCTGGCCTCTCTCTTCGGAGACGGGGTGCAGAGAGGGTGATTGCAATTTTTGCTTCCTCCTCGGTTGCTAAAATGGATGTACGGCATGTTTGGGTCCATTAAATTTTTACTGCACACAGACTGGGGGGGGGTTGGCAGTGGAAGCAACCTGGCTGCCGTGCACATTCCTCAAAGCCGACTTTACTGCTCTGCTGGGGGAGCTGAGGCGGGCTGGTGTTCACCGAAGGTGGAAGTGATGACAAACAGCATGAGAATTCATTAGAGGAGCGCAGGAAGAAGGGGGAGCCGTGCGGCGGCGGCTGCTGTCCTTCAGGCTTGGTGACGGGGGTATAAAAAAAGAGAAAACGGTGAAGCGAATCAGTCGTCTTCATTCCGCGTTTAGTTTGTGGACTTCGAGGTGGAATTAAGCAGCAAACTAATGAACACATCGGTAACGCTTAGCCCGAGGTAGTCAAGAGATGCAACGCATGATTAGGAGATAATCAGGCTATAATGATGACTATAGTGTTTAGTGGCAAAAAGATCAGGGCTTGTACAGACTTATAATGCTCTATTAAACGGAGCTTGACTGGGTGTAACAGTGGTAATTATTTATACTATGATGTCTTTGATGTCGGCAAGCTTCCATTCATCGTCCTTTGGTTGCTATTATTGACGAAAAAAGCATTATCGTTACTCTTTTGAAGAGGAAGTATTATGTCAAATCGACCTTGCATCATGTTTTAATGTTATTCTCTCATCAAATGGAGTGTTGCTTTGATTCTTTCATGCGAGTTTGAGAAATCTTTTCATTTCCATGGCAACCATTCAGCTGGTCAAAATGCCCCGGTGGACGTAGCTCCACCTACAGAGATGAAGCTCCTCCTCTGAGCTGAAGCTTCTAAGCTTACAAGGTTCCCCCTCACAGAGCAGCTCTCCCCCACTCAGCTCCTTCAGACTAGCCAGCAGCAATTAGCAAACACCTGGTGGAACTGCTACTTCTCAGTGCAACGTTGGTAAAAACTTTGTTAAAGGGTTAATAGAGGAGCCATGTTGTGATGACTTCCTGAAGGCGGAGTTTCAGAAAGAGCAGGAATTTCTTAAAGCGACAGAGGCCCAATTTCAATTTGTTAAATTACAAAATCTTTTCAATCATATTTGATGTGTACAACATTTTTGTAGCACCTCAACATAATATAGTGCCATTTTATAGCATAATCAAGTAACTGTGTGCCTATAAAATAAATACTACTGCCCGTTTAAGATACACACACACAGCACTGCAAAAGTATTTACGTCAAGCAGATAGTTGAATATTTTTATCACCAAACAGATTTTAATATCAAATGAGGATAAGCACATGTAAATACAAAATTCAAAATGAACTTTTTATATATTAGAGCAAAAAAGCAACCAACAACAACGTGACTCCATGCATGTAAAAACAAAAAAAGCCCATTAATCCTAATAATTAATTTTTTCTCTCTTAGCAACAACAATTGCCATCAAACAGTACTGATCAAGTCAAGGTCAAAGTGATTTACACAACAAATAAACCTAATAGAGTGTCTGAAACAGAAATAAATGTTACATTTTGTTAAATTCAATCACCAAAATCATAAAGCAAATATACATGAAGATTCTGATTACCAGGACTCAAAATAAACTCTAAACTTTTGTGGTTTTTTAGCCTTAATTTAAAGGAACTCTGTGTTTCTGCAGTTTTGCAGTTTTCTGGAAGATAACAGAGAAACATACAACATAACATACAGCTGGTCAGTTAAAGGGAGCATAAAAAATAAGTTGAAAGCCCAAGTACTGGTTGTCTCTACGCCATCATTATGGAAGTGTGTTTGCTCCTCACCCCATTAAAATGCAATATGTAGATACACAGCATACTGTGGCACAATGTGGGAGCGGGTCAAGGGGAAAGCATTAGCCATGAACGTAATGCTCCTGCTATGGTCCATCCATCACGTTCCACAAAGAGGGGCTTCTCTAAACACATTCATTGGTAAACGTTCGGGCCGGCGGCGCGAGCTGCACCCAGCAGGCCGGGGGTTGGAGGGGAGGTGATACAGAAATAGAAGAAAAATATGTATTACACCTCAGACTGCTGGCTAAGTCACATTATCTCCCCGATGTCTTTTCAATGTCACACTTCATGCTTTTGCCCCCTTCCCGCCTTCTAAAAGCGGTGCTCTAGCTCTCAGACGCGTGCACAGCGGAGGCTGAGCCACCGCGTCCACGCATGTTACCGTGGGAACACGTGGAATAAAACCCAAACCTCGTGAATAACAGGTGACACGTTCAGCGTTGTGTGTGAAAATAGATGCAGAGCAGTCGGACAAGTGATGCTTTATTATTTTCAAGCCTCCCTGGCTTCATCGTGGGAGCTGACTGGATTTTCCTCGCATTCGGCTTATTTATGTTTCATGTGTTCAGACAGGCGGAATAGGGTTTCTGAGTATCGAAAGTGTTATGATTTTTCTGATGTCTGTACTGTCAGTTTTTATTTTCTGTGTTGATCGTTTCTTACATCTTGACCTCTTTGTTGACGCTGTTATTCCCATTGCCTGCGCTTCCATTACAAATGTGTTGACAAATGTTGAAAAAACACAATTTCGCAATTCCTCTAAATAAGAAACTCAATAAAAATCAACACGTGATTACGTTCGCTCATGCGATAAGTCGTTAAAAATCATGCCGTGCCATGATCCTCCTGCCACTTCCTGTCGTCTTCTTCCTCTTTTCAGCCATTAGTGACATTCGGCTGTTGATCATGTGACTCGTGTGATGGGGAAAAAAACTTTGATATGGCTGAAAAAATGCCCCATCACAGTCTCCGTTCCTGTCTGCATTTTGGTCCAGCCATAAACTCACTCATCACGACAGAATGTTTTTTTTAAAATTATTATTATTATTTATTGGAAATAAATAAAAATTAAAAAGTCGGTTCAAACATATTGACTTGCTACAGACTGTTAGGTCCACGCCAAGACAATAAAAGCAACAAAATTACAAGAATAAAGTATTTTATTTCTCTTTAGAGAGCTACTTCTGCTCACAAAAGAATCCAACGTTCTGATTTAAAGGAAGAAGAAAACAGACATTGTTCAGAATCCGTTTTAGATCACACCCGGTTGTTCATTCAATTAGCAGGCGGCTAACCCCTCGGCAGCCATTGTTGTCACTGATTGTTTTCCTGTGCCTTGTGAGCGGTTGATATTCTCCATCTCCTCTGTCTTCCTCGGCATTGTGCGAGCCTGATAACGCAGCTCTGTTGTTTCCGAAAGGTTTCCGTTTAACAGTTTGACTGAGTAACACTGCCAGCGCTGAAATGACTCTTTACAATACAGTAGAAACCCTGCAGAGCAACCTTTTATAAGAGGCCTCGCGTTCGGATAATGAATCTATGATGAGCGCAGCAGATCTTTCCTATGTGAAGTTCCTCCGGACGTTTCATGATGAAATCACAAATTCAAGCAAATTAAGGAAGGAAGGGAACAAAGAGAGAGAGGAAAGGAGATGGAAAGGAAATGAAGTAGGGAGGAAGGAAGAAACCAGAGGAAGGAGGAAATGAGGAAAAGAGGAAGCATGAAGGAGGTAAAAGGAAACAAGGAAAAGAGAGAGGAAAGGAGGTTCAAATGGAAAGAAGGAATAAAGGAAATGAGAGAGGAAGTCAGAAAGGAACTGAGAAAAGGAAAGGAAAGGAAAGGAGAAACGAAGGGAAGAAGGAGTAAATGAAGGAAGGAAACGGAAAAGGAAGGAAAGGAGAAGAAAATGATAGAAGTAAAGGAAGCAAATGAGGAGGCCACAAAGGAGAAAGGACAGAAAAACGAGGAAGCAAAAGAAGGAAGTCTGAAGGAAGAAAGGAACAACGCCTGCATGGACAGAGAGTCAGATGGTAGATAGATGAAGCTTTTAGAACAGAAAAGGAGCAGACTTTTCCCCGTCCTCCATTTTGTTTTTCCATACAGAAAACACCTTCATGTTGTTCCTCACCAGACTAAAGGAGCTCTGGCTACAGGATGACATGATCATGGTGATCCCACCATCAGCTGCATCGCTTCTCTGTTGCATCTGTCTGATTTATTTATTTTTCTAACAAACCTTCTTCCGAAATAAAAAGCTGAAGAAGAAAAGTGAAAACTCTGAAACTGATGGGATGTACAGTCTCGAAACAACCCCAGCCTAACACCACCGCTGCTCCATAAAGCTTCTGCTTTCTCATTCTCCTCCATCCTGTGGATCCGACTAATTCCAAAACACTTTCACTCGTCGGTGGAGCCTGGGCCTTTTTGAGGACAGGGAAAATCCCTGCGGCTATTGAGTTTTAGGACGGCATTAAATGCATGGGCAGCCAAGAGAGCTGTGCTAACTCCAAACATTTACACTCAGCACAAACACATGAAACGACAAACTCACTTGAGTCCTCCGCCGCCACACAGCTGTGCGATTTGATAAAGCACTCGGTAGGACCCGTGGATGACCTTTCAATCCGTGCTTAACGTCGCCGCTCCGCGAGGTAACCAGGCAACAGTTAGGAGGACGGGGTCTGCTCTCTGAGGCTTAGCGGTGTGGACGGTGTCAGGGATGTCGCTGCTTTTTGGTAACGGTGCAGATATATAGGAGGAGTTTAACCTCAAAAAAAAGAAAAAAAAGGTTCTGTTTAGCTGGATTAGCATAGTTGCTACTCTCCTTTAGAGTTTCTGTTAGATGTTTAAATTAGAAACGGCCAGAACAGGCCAACTTTCAGTTTGAGCGCCCCCGACTGGTGACCGCTGAGTTGTAAATTGATAAATCCGATTTTAAACACATCCCACTCAGATTAGCTATAACTAATGTGTTAAAGCTGCAGCATGTCACTTTTATAAAAAATTATTATTTTTTTACATATTTGTTGAAATGATTGTGACAGTATATGAGACTGATGATCTGTAACAGCCAATCAGAGCCAAGAGGCGGGTCTTAACGCTGTCGATCATCCTGCTGTGTGGCGCTGCTCACACCCTCTCTACCTCATCCCTTTCTTTCTGCTAGACTGCAGCTAGCTAGCCTGTTGTGAATGCTAAGGCTACGTAGCATAGCCTCTGATGATGGTAGATAAACTGCTTTCCTGTAAGTTGATTCTCCGCCATTAGCACATTTAGCAGTGAATACATGAGGATATTTGGCAGCACTAAGACCCGCCTCCTGGCTCTGATTGGTTGTATTTGGTTGGGAACTGTATCTTTTTGTAGACGGCAACAGTAGATCAGTGAAGAGGTGGAGGAGATGGATCTTTTCACAGGTTATCTGTCACATATCATCACGACATGGTGATAGTTTTGACAAGTATGCAAAAAACATACATACTGCAGCTTTAAAGTCAGAGAAATTGCATAAGAAGCAGTTTAAATCTCCTTCTCTTTAATTTGTTAAGACATGGCGAACATTTGCTCTAGATTTTTGAAAGTGAGAAAGAGCCAGACTTGAACTAGGTATCAGGACACACCTGGAGTGTTGCTTTGATTCTTACATGCATGTTTGAAAAATCCTTTCCTCTCCCGTGGCAACTATTTGGGGATGCCTAAATGCTAAAAAGTGCTGTAAGCAGCATAATGGACGAACGTGGCTGTGATGACAAAGGCAGGAGCTTCTTAAAGAGACAGAGGCTACTTGTAAAGCATCAAATTGCAATGTCCACATCCTTTCCTTTCAACTTACTTAAAAAATGAGAACATAAAAGAAGCCAAATATGTACGAAGAAGAAAATAAAAATGTAAGATAGCAGAAAACTGTGGCCATTAAACATAATACAGCAAGTAATCTAAAACATCCTTTATGACCTCACCACTTATCACAGAAGATATTAATCGTCAAAGTGGGAGAATATTACTTCTGTTTCCTGCTTTTGATTTTTTTTTTTTTCCTGCTCACAAAATGATTTTGGTGTGACAACCCAGTGTGCATCTAAAGGTGATGCTTAATAATGATAGGTCAGATACCCACAGTCCCTCTACGGTGTCCTTCAGCCCAGACTAATGCAATGTGTGACAACGTGTGGGCCGATGATCAGGTCGTGATATCCTGTCTGCAGTGTGGGATGTGCTATTGTGACACAGAGTTATTGAGCCGATGTGACTGACAAAATGTGCTCTTGACCTTATGATGACTAGCGGCTCGATGGCTCTGGCAGAAGTGTTATTTGTTCTGCTGGGTGACTCAGCCCGGCTGTATTGTACCGGGTCGACAAATGCAAATGATTGAGATTCCACCTAAATCCTTGAAAGTAAAACCTGTAGAGGGGCAGTGTCATCTGTTTTCTAGCTACATAGTGCCATTTTATAGCACAATTGTGTAATTATGTTAACTTTAGTTCTAAAAATGCTGCACACATCAAATATTAATTTTTTAAAAATTGGACTTTGTCATTTAACTCCTTAAAATTGGGCCTCTGTCTCTTTAAGAAACTCCTGCTCTATCTGAAACTTCGCCTTCAGGAAGTCATCGCAACATGTTAACCCTCTGTTAACCCTTTAGCAATGTTTTTACCGTCAGTTTTTTTTGCACTGACAAGCAGCTCCTATAATGAGCTCAGCTACTGCAGTTCCACCAACTGTTTGCTAATTGCTGCTGGCTAGTCTGAAGGAGCTGAGTGGGGATTTTCTCTAAGCTTAGAAACTGTAGCTCGTCGTAGGAGTTTCATCCTTGAAGGCGGAGCTAGGTCCACCCAGACGTTTTGCAGAGCTACATGGTTTCCATGACGATTAAAGGATTTCTCAAACATGCATGAAAGAATCAAGGCAACACTCCAGGGATGTTTTTGATAACAAATAATATAGAGCTAACAAAAGGTTAATTTTACATAATACTGCCCCTTTTAAACTGGCCTAAAATTCTTCCATATGTAAATATGTATTGATGTGTAAAACATCACATTGTGGTAGGATACCTTTAAAATGAAGTGTGCAGACAATACAGGATATAGAATAGTCCAGTTCTCGAACAATTTATAATCTGTGTGAGAAGTCTTATTCCCTTAAATTTAACATGTTGATTGACTTAAGACAAAATCAGTGTAGACAAATACACTCAGTCGTATTTATTATGAAATTGGATAACCTATCATATCAATTTGCCTCTGGGCAAGTCACACAACAAGTTGCCTACCGATTGGTGTGTAAACATACGAATGGGTGAATGTGTCTGTCATCCTCTTTATCTATTTGAGCAGGTATTTACCTTATTTTCTGATTTAACTCTTTAAAGGAAATCAACACAATCAGTCATCAAAGGCTGAAAAGGCTCCATAGGTGAGAACTCTCATTACCAGAATTACAGTCACACTTTCTTTTTCTTTTTTTTTTCTACAAAAAATTGCTCTTTGTGGAACTGAAATGTCTGGAAGCTCCCTGTAATAATGAAGAGTCTGACCTTGTTAAAAGCCATGCTCCAAGTTGACATCAACCTTTAGTACCAAAGCCACACAGATTTTTCATTAACATCTTTTTTTCTTCTTCTTCTTTTTTATCAGACACAATTCCCTTACCTGTGACAGCGTGAGCTCAGTGTGAATGTATTCACGGTAGGAATGAACGAACCACCCCGCTCTTAAATGTCAACCAAGAAAGATGATTCTTTCTTTCATACCGTTAAGGAACGGTGGTTGGAGGAGAGTGGCAGAGGGTTTTCAGAAACGTTTCCATAACAAGGCTCCGTCTTAGCTAAAAACGCTAAGCTGAGATTCAAGTCGAAGTGAAAGGAATTGAAGAGAGAAAAGATTCTATTTTCCTCCTACATCTCGCTCAGCTACGTAAATACTTCCAATTAATCCTATCAGAAAAAAAGTCTTTACACTTTTACTTTTTCACAAAGGTTCTTACTGTAGTAGACAACTTTAGCATGGATAGAAACAATGTATAAACACAATGCTGCACAAAAGCAATGTCAAACAAGATAAAACAAAACAAAAGAAAAAATCTAAAGATTTCAGAAGGACACTTTTTCTGTTCAGAGGGGAAAAGGCAGGTGCTTCAGCCCCACCTGGAGTCTATCCCTGGCTTCATCCTACATAAAGGAAGTAGAATAAATTCCCACAATTATGTATGTCTGCCAGTCCAATCTTAGGCTTGTTGGAGTGACTGATTGATACAGTTAATAGGAAGGTGTCAACATCAGTGGTTGGATCATGGTCTGTCTGGGCAGCAGTAATTGGAAACAGCTTAGAATTCTGAAAAACCTTCTTCTGGTTCTTCTGCAAACGTTCCGAAGTTCTCCTTCTGCACGTTTAGGTACCAGGGTATCTAGCAAAGATTGTCCGTAGTCGGAGTCCTTTGAAATCCTCAGGATACTATGAATGCTGGGAGATGCAATTTATCCAGGAAGTAGGGTCCAACATTAAGATCTTAAATATCACTTTCTGTAGTTGTATTTCATTTGTAACAAACTAAAGAGACTACTTGAGAAATCTCACCTTTAAACCCGTCTTCATGTTTACTATTATTCTCAGCCTCATCAACCTGTTCTTTTTGCTCCTAACAGCGTTCTCCTTTTAAAAAAAATAAATAAATACCTGCATCAGTCCTTCAGGTGAATTATAAAACCAAATGAGGTCCAGAAGAGATCTCATTCAAATTCCCTCCCTCCATAAGCACAGCGTCTTCTGAGCAAATAAAACCAACTTTCTTCTCTCTTGTCCTTTTTTCAAGGATTTATTGACTCACATGTTTAAAGACAAAGCCTACAAATTCTACACTTGATGGTTTGTGACACTTTAAAAAGAAAAGAAAAAAAAGCAAAACTTTATGAAAAAAAAAGCAAAACTTACCTTCAACTTTCCGGTTTAAAATGAACAGCCTGAGGATTCTTTTTTTTTTCTTCTCTTTTCCAGCCTCAACAGGGTACTGGTTTACAGGACAGAGTGACACAATCAATTTGCAGAGCAAGTGACACAATCAGCGCCTACATAAATCATATCGGCTCAGCCAGGCCCCCCCAGGCACCTGCTGAGGCGGCAGTTTTGTGGCTCGCCTCCAGAATGCAAGCTGCCAATCAGCAGAGAGTGACAGGCGACAGACGTGGGAAGAGCAGGTGTTCCTACAATGACACGCCGGTGACTCAGGTTGTGGGATTTAGTTTCAAAATGGCAGCCGTAATGACTTGCGGACAAACTCTTTAAGCGTATCAGTCAAACGGGTGGATTAGCGCCGATCGTGGCCAGGGAGATAGTCGTGTGCCATTTGCTCGGTGGAACCTGTTTCATAACGTTGTAGTGAAACTCAAACATGCTTTTGGAAATTATAGGGCCCGGCGAC
Organism: Alfaro cultratus; assembly: GCA_903066825.1. Lineage (NCBI taxonomy): Eukaryota > Metazoa > Chordata > Actinopteri > Cyprinodontiformes > Poeciliidae > Alfaro > Alfaro cultratus. The sequence goes on along the minus strand of CAEFZX010011595.1, from coordinate 20,171 downwards.
ATGTGTTGGCAGAGATTTTGTTAAGAGCTTCATCTGCTTTTTTTTTTTCATTTACAGACCGAAAAAAAAAAAAATTGTCAAAAAGTCCTACCTTTAATTGGAGTAGATTTATTCAGTGAAGAAAAAGAGAATATTCCCAGTCCCCCTTTATTTATTTATTCTCAGGCATACTGTATAGAGCTCCATTGTGTTTGTGTATAGAAGTGTGTTTAAAAGCCCTACCTTAGTTCCTGTTTCCCTCAACTGACCCTGATGACAGTCATCACCTTAATCTACGAATCAGGTAAGAACTTTTTAAATGTGGTCAAGCCAGTAGCAATAAGTTGCCTTTGCCATACCAAAGTTTGTGGGCCAATAATGTAAAAAGGTATTATGTTAATGATGGAGCAATAAAAAACAAAAATAAATAAAAATCAAATAACAGTGCATAGTCATTAAATAATACAGAAATAGGCTGTATTTGTGGGAAATAAAATATTTTTTAGCTGTATCTGTTCAGTAGGTACTGTGGATCTCATCGTTCCCATATTTATTCATGAAGGTTACATAACATATATTGTGACAGTATAATATGACACAGATAATTTGTGAAAGAATGAAGCTCATGCATCCTGTCCCTGAGCTGCTATTGCCTTCTAAAGAAATGCAACGCAACAAGTCAAATCAACCAATCGGAGCCAGGAGGAGGGTCTTAGCGCTGCCAATCGGACTCGTGTCTGCGCTGCTAGATGTGCTAGTGGTGGAGAAACAACTTACCATTATGGAAAACATTTTATCCGCTGACACCGATGGCTATGCTAAGTAGCCTTAGCATTAGCAGCAGGCCCTGTGGTGTGAGCAGTTACTATTTCTTTATTTTGAACAAATCAGTAATAATAATAAAAAAGAAGAAAACAATGTCTTGCAAGACAGGAATCTGTCATTTTAGCTGTCGTACTTGTTCGTACTTTCACGATTTTAGCATGATTGACAACGCCAAGACCCTCCCCCTGGCTCTGATTGGTTGTTTCTGACCGAGCGGCGTACGACTGCAGATAGCACTGGCAGAGGGTAGATGAGCTCAAATTTTTTCCCCCACAAATTATACTGTCATGAATTTTATAAGACAATGATAGTTTTAACAAATATGTCAAAAAATCTATCTATCTATCTATCTATCTATCTATCTATCTATCTATCTATCTATCTATCTATCTATCTATCTATCTATCTATTTGGGAATTATTTTTTGTATACGTTTATTTTTTGTATATGTTTATATTTAGGTATTTTGTATATGTTTATATTTAGGTATTTATTATGAAACGCATTCAATTATATTATTGTGACTTATATCTGCTCAACGTAATAACAATAATAACTTTATTTGTAGATCGCTTTCATACATTGAATAGTTACAAGGAAATGAACAGGAAATTTCTGCAAATGTTGACACGTAAAGAGCTCTAACATGGACATTTGACATGCTCTCTCGTCTTGAACACATTTTTGAGGACTTATATAAATATTCACATCAAAAGGAAAGTTCAAATTAATTCCACAGCACCCTTTCTATATTCAGACTGTCATGGTTCTTGTCTACCTTAAGCCTCTTCCCCTCTAATCATTTACAGGTAAGCTGAGTAATTTAAATTCCTCCAGGAGGCTGGTGAAGCAGCCTTTCAAACCCTCCACCTCCACACCACCGGCTGTACAGAAGCTGCCTGCTGTTTGGACCCAATGTCTGACACACAGCTCGACCCCCACTGCTGGAACAATTTTATGGCTCACTGTCAGGAAACACTTAAAGGCTAAAAAACAAAAACACAGTTTTGAAAAGCAACATAAAAGCTGTGTTTCCCCCCAAAATGCAGCACACAGTATTATTGATAAGTGGGTTTGCCGACGTACTAATAAACGTCCACCAGGGGGCGCTAGGCGGGCCTCAGAAAGCTGAAAGAAAATAAATAAAAAAAATAAAAAAAATTAATATAATACTTTTTTTTTTTAGCATAAAATGGTATGCTTTCCAATTATTATTATTAAACATGACTTTAAGTAATATATTTAAATTTTGTTCGCCATGCGCATCTCTGATTGGCTGCCAGTCGAATCCGTTAAGCTGCTTTGCTAGTAAGCTAGCGTCGCTATCAAACGCAAAATCGACAGGTTGTTTTGACAATAAAATGAACCGTTCTGCTGCAAAAACACGCCAAAGAGCTTCTGGCCGGATAAAATAAGAAGGTATGAGTCAGTATTTATGCTAAACGAATGTAATAATTATTGTATATTGAATAAAATATTCTAAACGTTATTGTTTCTTTACATGTTTGGTAGCATTAGCTGTAGGTTAGCTTCCCTACCAGGAGGCTAATGCTGTTTAGACGAGCTGGACATGGAACAGTTTGGGAAAACCTGGTTTAATGGACATGTATGAAGGGCATTTTAAGGAAAATATTTAATTATTTGTGGTTTTTAGAAGTAGAAAAATGCTCTTTTTTTTAAGCATAAAATGTACCGTGGGGTGTTGGGGGTTATTTTTCCATGTGGGCAGTGTATCAGGATCACTGTTTCAAATACGTTGCATTTATTAAAACACACACACACACACACACACACACACACACACACACACACACACAAACACACATATTCCCGATCTAGTTTGAACCAATTTAATCCATTAAACGCCATAAATTGTCTCGATTTCTCAAAGTCAACATTTACTTGCAGATTCCCATATTTCCTCCATCAGCCTGGTTTCCAATCTGTTTACATAGCATTAGCATTATTCATGACCGTCCTCTCCAACCGGCTGGGGGAGCAGCTCAAGGTTCGCCGCTCGGATAATGACATAATAAAAATTTTAAATTTCCTTATCTCGCTTCTTCACGGCGAGGAATTGCTCCACTGGAGATACCGGAGCGCCGCAGCATCCATGGACTGAAATATGATCCTGAATGAAGCGGAAGGAAAAAATGGTGAGTGGATTTTTAAGTCTCCAACAAAATAAACGACTTTTCCCCCCAACAGGGCTTAAGATTTCCTTACATAGGTTGTAGGACGTTTTTTTTTTTTAATACCCTCACTTAGTTAGATGTGAACCCAACTAAAACTTTTGCACACGCAGGAAGATATTATGACTTCCTTATGGCAAGTAGACGCAAGTTCTGACATATTTTATGCTCTGAAAAGTGTCTGAAAATGGATGGACTGAGACGATATAGAAACTTTACAGTTGAGTAGAAGGAAAAGAACGCATGCTTTATTCAATGGTTTTCTCGAGATAACGAGTTAATTTCTTGTTTTTCGCAAATACTTTTCGCAATGGTTTCAATGTTTCCCCCAGAAAACTTGCTAAGCCCGGTGGTTGGGGACTAGGGCAGTCATTCATCCAGTTGGCCGTCGTATTTTTGAGTTAAAAAATGTTTAAAGTTGACTAAGAAATTTTAAAATATCACTTGATAAGTATGTTGTTAATATGTTGGAAGATTAATACCTGACCACCAACTATAAAGTCTTAAAAAAATGCAAACATTTTAAAGATACTTAAAAAAGTAAGCAATGATAAGCCTGATGGGGGCACAAGTAAAGCCTGGTGGCCCGCCAGGCTGGAAACCCTGGATTTTCTTGAGTTAAAGAACACATTTTGCTTTCTGTATATCATGAGATGACTAGTTTGTGTGTGTGTGTGTGTGTGTGTGTGTGTGTGTGTGTGTTAAACCTTCATTATCTTGAGAAAACCATGGGGGAAAAGTATTTGCTGAAAATGAAAGCCTTTGGCTTTCATCTGAATCATAGCAAACATACATCATGTCATCATATTAACTTCAGTAAGTATGAATACATGTATAAAAGGCACTGAAGTCCATTAGATTTAATTTAACATAGTTAACAACAGTAACAGTTCTAATAGACGCCCAAAATAAAACATTTCACCGATCGGATTGAACAGAAAATGACGACTGGTTTTAATTATGAAGCATGTAAACATGATGCATGTCTCTGGTTTCCTGTTTTCCGTCGAAGCCGCTCTCGAACGGTGTAGAGGACGAGCGAAGCAGGAGAGAGGGAGGCGTGGATGAAAGACGGAAAGAGGGAGAGAGAAGCGCCTCGACAGACAACATGCTGGTGAGAAAATGAGAGCCTGCAGGAGAAGCAGCAGAATTTGGATGCATTTCAGTTCATCTAGAGGCAGAGCGGAGAGAGTCCAAGGTTGAAATCTGTTACTGAGAACAGATAACCTGCACAAGCACGTTTTCTAGGTTTTGGACTTTTACATTGCCTTGGTTTTGTTGTAGCTTTCTCTTGAATGCTGAGCAGAATAAGCTATGTAAAAATTCAATTTTTCATATATTAGAAATGTTCACTGATGCTCACAATATTCAAAAATTTTTTCAATATAAACCTATACCAGTAATATTCTGAGCATTTTAGTAATCGTACTGGCTATGTCCAATTATGCCTACTTTAACTAATCTGCATTCTGTGTTCAAATGATTAATCTTTACTTAGAATATGCTTGATGGCCAAAACAAACAGGTTTTTGTGACTAAATGTGTATGGATTTATTTCTGTCTGTTCCACTGTTATTTAAAGTCTTCAGCACTTAAACATTTGATGCTTTTACATGTTAGTAGAGGTAACCGTAGCTCCAGAATCAAAGTGACACACTAAAAACAATATGTCATACATTTCACATATCAATCAGTGTCAGTTATTCCATTAAAAGCTGTGACCGTGACAGTATTTAAGTAGAAGAACAGAAAAGCTGCTAATAAATAACAAATTTGCCTCAGTGGTAGAAACCAACTAGGCCATCCCATCTACAGGGATGACAGTCCTTTGCTACTCTGAGGCACTAACCTGCCAATCATTCTGCTGTATCCTATATCTACCCTTGCTCTCTTTCACACACACACACACACACGCCTCCACACACGAACACCTTTTCCGCCTGCCAATCTACCCTGACAGTTGGGTTGGAAACACTCGCTGTCAGAGCGGTGGCAGCGGCTTGTACAGAACGCAGCGGGGGGGAAAAGAATGGTTGAAACAACGGGCTGACGGATTCTTTATCCTCTGCAGACCCCCCTACGGTGATTGCAATGTTTTACAAACGAGTTGAGGACCAGAGAGAAGCAGCGGGGGGAGAGTGGGAGGGCATCGCCGGCGCTTTATGTTTCTTTAGCTGCTGTGCTGTTGCTGTTGGACCACACAAACTCACGGTTCCCAAGAAAAATGCAACGAATTATTTATATCCCGACGTTTTCAGTGGCTTGTTCTCTGTGTTGTAGGCAAGGCCTGCCTTTCCGTCATAGCCGGTATCACAATGAGCACTGAGATTAGGATATTGCAGTTTAATCCAATTCATTTTTGTACTGAAAGAAAAAATAACTGTAAAGAAGTTCTTGGCCTCACGTCCCCTTGATATTGGACACAGAAGTTTATTTTGAAGGAATAAGGTAGCTGCTTGTTCCATCCAGTTGAGTTTCCATTGACTGTAGAATTGCGCAGATTGGAACGAGAAAAATAAATTAGCTCAGCTGAAACAAGGCAATTAAAAAAAAACAAAACTAATCCGGTTTGCTGATAAAAAGTTTTTGGCTTTATCAAATTTCGTACATTTTGCAAAATTGCACTTTATTTGAATCACACGGGAGTCACGTGATCGACAACCAGATGTTATTACTGGCGGACAACATCGAAGAGGCCGGCAGGAAGAGGCAGGAGGACGATGGTGCGGGAAGTTTAATGTCTTATTTAACTACAAGAACTGAAAAAATAAATATTTATGAGTAGGATGTGACTTATCATGTGAACAAAGTCATTCAAGTGAGATTTAAAGTACGTTTCCTACTTAATGCAGACACCCCAATTGCGACAATAGCGGAACATCGACAAAGTTTTGCGCATTTTGTAATGGAGACGCAGCTATGACTCTGATCGCCACCACCATGCCCAGCAGTCGGGTTTGGTGTGAAGAATGAAAAGTCTCACATCGACTCCTTAAAACATTGACGCAATAGGTCAATCGTCTTCTCATTTGACTATATCATCTTTCTCTGGAAGGCATTGGCTTGCCCACGCAGTCAGTTTGCTGAAAAGTTCAATTAAGTGGAAAGGTGTTAAATGTTGAACTGGTAGTGTGGTAAGATTTGACTTCGCACCTCCTCATCCCATCGTGATGCGATTCGCTGGACAATGACGCTGCTGTTCCAACAGTCTTGATGTTTCTTTCTTCAAACTGAGGAAGACTGTTTCAGTATATCCACAAGTTTTCAGTCGGAATCACTAACAACACACTATTAATCCCTGGTCTAGTACAGTTTCACAAAATTCCAGAACATTTAGCTCTGCTTTTGAAAACATTCAGGTGAAGGTATGTATTCATTTTAAAACATTTTTGGCCTTGTGGATTAAATAAAATCTTGTTGAATTTGAATTTTCGCACTACATTTTTCAAAGAAAAAAAATACTTGCAGTTAAGTGTTGTACAATCAGGAGAAAATGGACAGTTAAAATAAATCATTAATATCCTCAATTTGACATTCATGCCTTAAATGGTCATGAAGATCATCACTCCAGTCTATTCAGTGATTTGAAAACTGTTTTGACGTCGTCTTCTGACACGCTGAAAACGGTAGCGAGTAAATTTGATTTTGTCACAGGTTATTGCTGCTGGATAAAATTCTGATCTGGATGTGGGAGGGATTTTCGGTTTGGACCAAGAAGGCCGTGTGGAGACTGAGACTTTAAAGCTGCCCCGATAAAGGAGCTCATTAAATAAGGGTCGTCAGGTTAGGAAGGGGACAGCTGAAATGCGTTGCCGCTGCAAATTAAAAAGTTTGATTCATGCATGTTCCTGCAATACTAAGCGACATTTTATTTCAGGGTGCGGTTTCTAAAAGTTATATCTTGTTCTTTCAGATAATCGACTCGTTTATACATTCAGCTTTTTTCAGACAGAGCGGCTATTTACCTGGTCTGCATAATGACATATTAGGCATTGAATAAATACATGAGATTATAAATTATAAAAATTTAAATTTTAAATGAGGCCATTAAACTAATTACACTTTAATACAAAAATTTGTATAAAACTTTTCTAATGACATAAGTTAGGTTGTTATTCATAACCTAACGGCAGGAGCCTGTCTCTAAATTGTGTGTGACATGTGCGACACAAACAAGCATCAGCTGCCAACAACGTCATGTTCTCTTTCAATAGCTAATACACCAAACTGAGTTCATCTATTTAGCCGTTTCTCTCATAGATGACACCAAAGAAGCTGCTATTGCTTCCAACTGTCTACTTTTCTGTGTTTTTTTGTGTGTGTGCTGTGTCTTCTCAAACCTGCAGTTGGGCGTGGCCAGTAGTGGGTGGGCACACTGCTGCTAATACGCTAATAGCAGTGCTAATTTAGTTTCGCACCTTTGCTATCTTTTAAAATATTTAGCACACTTAGGTTCCCCTGAATCAGTTTTCCCAGATAAATTCTGAAGCATTATTCATTTAGCTATTTTGTAGGCTTTCAGTTAGTTGAATGTTTGACATCTTTGTTGATGTTTTGGTGTCATCTGCGAAGAATTTGTTAAAGTAGTTAGATGTTCACGTTCTTATTTTGAAAACTGTTTATGCCACATTTCTCTCTCTCTCTCTCTCTCTCTCTTTCTCTCTCTCTTTTTTTCCCCCAATAACTTTATTTAAAACAGGAAACTAACATGGACAAATTAAAATAATGGCAGTAGAGAACAAGGTAAAAACATAAATTTAAGGGCGTCGTAGAACAAGTAAATTGGTGCTCGAGGGTTTTAGTTTTTCACCTTCAGGTATAATTTGAAAAGAAGCTAGCAATTAGCATTAGCTTCTGCTAAATACCATGTTGGCTTTAGCGATAGAACAAACATTCATGATTGGAGCAAACAGCTTTCTTTACTTGTTTAGAGCTTGATAAAGAACTGTGCAGGGACAGGCCACTTACAATTTCTCATAGTCATCAAAATATTTTGGCTGCAGCAGTTTAATCATTTTCTTTGTTTCAATTAAACCAAATCATGTAAGACATTTGTATTTAATATGCCTTTTTGTTTCAAAGGGGAGTTACAAATGTTACCTTTTGTCGTTAAGCAAATCTGCACCTTCTACATGCAAGCCAACATTAACGTTAGTTGCTACAGGAATTGATAGAAATGAGGAATTTGACTTAGCTGTCAAACTGCTAAGTCTGACAACTAAGCCAAACTTAGCAGTTTGACTTAGTTGTCTTCATCCTCTGATCTGTGTAGGGTGAGGAGCTGGCTGGTGTAGCATTTTTGCCATCTAGCAACAACTTCTTTTTATCGTGGTGAGTGTGAGAGCCGTAGTTTTAGTGTTGGTTGCAGTAAACGGTTACCATAATAAAGAAAATCCTCAGCCAGTGAAGTCTTGTTCTGCCAGTAAAAGACTCTGTATCCAACACCCACGGTATGCAGAACCTCTTCGTTCTGTGACCCCCCTCTAGCTACCTGCACATCAAAGCAGCGTCTTTGACTAACTTAACCAACCAGCTTGCAGCAGATCTGTGGTAAATTGACAATCAGACATCCCGGATACCGACATGTTTGTGCTTGAGAGCACGGACCAAATTACTTTTACCTGCTTAAATGTCACACATATTACTGCCCAGCATGCAAGTTTAAAAAGTTGTGAAGTAACAGATGAGCATAAAGAATGTAATTAAAGACAAGCTTTCAACGTGCAAGAAACATGAGTAATCTTGAAAATGAAAACAAGTCTGTTCATTGAGACCTTATCGTTAGAAAGTCCGGCACCCAAGAATAATCTTTGACTCGCATTAGATGTTTTAAGATTTTGAAGAAGTTAATAAATAAATCTTGGATGCTTGCGTTCTCTCATTATTGTAGAAATAATTTTGGAAATTCGGAAGAATTAAAACAAGAATTAATACATAGTTCTTATTTTATGTGACGTCACACTTCTGCAAACTTAGTAGCTGACAGCCATCTTGGTAGGTATCTGTAACTAACTGCCATGACAGTTGCTATGGAGTTGCTTTGACAACAAAAAAAAAGCCACAAGATTAGAACTTCCTGTTGTCTTCTTTATGTTTAATTTATTAACAATATAAGTACATTAAAACTATTGCTGTTTTTGATTACTCTCTTTTTATCTATATTTTTGTGTTGAGCTTCCCTACCAAAATGGCGGTTCAGTTGTGTGAATCACTTTCTGTTCAAACTTGTGGGAAATATGCATTTCAGACACTGAGAAAAAAAAAATTTATTTGGTGTATGTAAACTTCATGTCTTAACTGCAATGAATAGCTTTAAAAATCTCATTGTTGTCTTCACTTTGTTTTGAAAGAAAAACAAATTTTACATCTTTCAATAAATTGATTAATTATGCTCTGTACTTGGGAAAAATAGCTAAAAAACCGTTTTGACAAAACTACTCCATTACTTACTGCTCCAAGTAATGCTGGACTTGTATGTAACAAGCTGCACTATGTTCAATTTGACACTGTAACAAATTTTTCTTACATCATTTCTCTGACAGGCTCCATTTTCTTTGCCTCCTGTCACTGGCAGAAGGCAAATGAACCAGACTTGAAGCCATCCATCAGAAAAACCACTAAACACCTGTTAGCAGGAATCCTACATCCTTTAAATATAAATGTGTTTGATTGATGCGACTGTAATCCAAGGATTAATATGATTACAGTTATTAAACCTGCAGGATAATGAGTTATGGAAATTCCATCTCATGAAAGCTTCAGGAGCCTGCCCATCAAACATCATTTATAATCAGCTCTTTAGTACACAGATCAGATAGATCGACTCCACACACGCTGCCTTCCCAGATGGCTAATATTTGGCGTGCAGCGACAGACTGACAAGAGGTAAATTAGGGCATTGACATATTGACATTAATATTAGCAAAAATAATTGCAGAAAAACCTATGGCTAAAAGGGATAATTATAATAATCATCACAACCAGTGACATGGATTGAGTTAACCAGGCCAACCTTTGGAGCCCAAAGGTGTCCCTTCATAACATTTTGCTGTTGTAGAAAATATAATTAATAACATATATATTTAAACATGTACTGTCGAGCAGTGTAGCACTTAGAATTGAAAGGCGAAAAAGGGAGAAATGTGGGGAAGATGTTTTCAAAAAGAAAGAATGAGACATAGAGACAGAGTGAGAACGCAAACCAACACCCTTGAAGTCTGCCTCTGGACCTGCAGAAAGAGAAAAAAACGAAACCAAGAAACCACAGTGACAAACAACATATCCATACATAACAGTTATTATTTTGAAAGTATTTTAGGAAAGGTTTTTCTACGGCTGGATTAGATCTCATAAACAAATTACACAAAAACATTGAAATATGCCTCCTAAAAATGATTCATTTTTAGGAGGCATGCCTCCATTTACTAAAGGAGAGACGAGGACCTGTATGTAAGTTCAAAATTTGCTAATGTTTTAAACTGCAGTTTTGATTTCAAACCTCACCATTGCAATTTAAAACAGAGTAACCGATGGCATTCAATGGCAAAACAGATGCAGACATTTCCCATATAAAGAACAGAACATTCAGCCATTACCTTACCTTATCATATTTTCGGGTTTGATGTTCATTATTAATAAGTGATGGTTGATTAGCTCATTTAAACACCTGCTCTACTGATGATCTGTCAGCGTTGGTGTGTGGGTCGGCTTTCTTTTCTTTTTTTAACTGAACTGAAACACTGGAATTCTGCAGCACATCTACGTGTTGAGGTTGTCAAAGTAAAGCTAGCATAGCTGACCTACTTCCCTCTCCTTCGCTATTCATTTATTTTTTATTAAAACTTTTTCCTGACCTGTGAAATGTAATACCCTTGGACCTTAAATAGTTGTTGTAGTGTTGACAATGAACTGCATCCTCTTTTCTTTGATATATCACTCGTACATTTTCGATTTAGCGCTTTATGTTGACAACTTGACAGTGAAAATCAATAGTAGTCATCGTCGGTATCTTGCACCAGTGACGTCACGTTGCAACGCGTCTATAGGATGACTGGCAAATCAACTATGAAAGTGGTCGACTCTACATTCACTACCTCTATAAAATTATCTGCCAAATAGAATTAATCTCTGTAATTTGAAAACTAGCATACAAGTTCAAATCAGATAACTGTAGTAAACAGCAGATGAGGTATGATTCTTTTGAGCATTTCTCCTGCTCTAAAAGCTTAGATTTTATTACGTTTGCTTCTTCACCTCACTAAAAGTATTTTTTTCCCGTTTCTACCACGACACAGACAAAAATAGATGTGCTCCTGATGACAAAATAATCATTTTCAAACTCCACAAAGTAGACAGAGTGTCACTGCACGGTGCCAGACTGCATGCAAATACAACTTCATTAGTTTTTCAGAGATCAGGAGATGGAGGTGAGGGTACAGTGTTATATCAGCACTGAAGGCTCGTGACAGCCCTATTTCCTTTGAGATTCTCCTCTTTCTCTGTCTTCCATTATATTAAACCAAATCAATTATCCCAAAGGCAGCACACTGCTATATTAGGAAGCTGGGTGGGCATCTTTAAACAGAGTGGGCTGCCTGCGCGAATCTAAACGCGCTGTGTGCGATTACAATGATGAGGACATTAAAATCTTGTAATTGAGACACACAACATTATGATTACTCACTGATTGAATGTAATTAACAGTGGCTTTCACTTTGTTTGCTTGATTCCATTAATTAAAGATTTTTTTTCTCCCCTCCCCCCCTTCTTCTTTTCACTTTGTCGGAGTAGATTCGAATTATGCAAAATCTCTGTTTCATGAGTGATTAGCCGGGTAAGGCCTGCTAAGATAATTAATCGTCCAAAAGTGCTGCGGGCGCCTGGTGGCCTCCCTCCTCACACCGCCTCATTGGCTGCGAAAAGAAAAGCAGAGTTCCAGTGTTTCATCCAAGAAAACTAAAAAGTAGAAGCCTTCTAGCATATTTACTTGCTTAATAAAACAGTGACTTGCAAAAGTATTGAAACACCTGGAACCATTCATGTTTTATGATATTACTACCTCCAACTGCAATTCATTTTATTGGGAGTTAGTGCTGGGCATTTATCGTATCGCTTGTCGTATTTCCTGAAAGATTTCTTATAAGAACTTTGATTTATATATGTGTTGATGAATTAAAAATCAGCAAATCAAAAAATATTAAATACAGTTACTGTACAGATAAGTGTAAGTTATAATTCTTTCAGTAAGTGACATTTTGTGTTGGTGCTATGAAGATAGACATGCAGTTATGCCCAAAAAGTTATCTAAAGAATTAGTAACGCATTTTTTTAAAATATAATTTTTATTCTTATCACAATAGCACCACAAAATATTGCACTAAAATTCTAAGTCATTAGTTCCCTGCTTTGTTGGGATTTTATATTGTAGACAAATGCTTAGTGGTGGATTATTGCAAAGTGGCCTGATTTTTTTTTTTGTGTTGGTCTATCACAAAAATTCCAGTAAAACATACATTTGAGCTTTAAACATGACAAAAGTGAATCAAGCTCAAGAAGTTTGAATTCCTTTGCTAGTATTTTATGATATTCAACAGCTCAGATGCTCAGGTGATCAATAACCTACAAATGGTTGCTGCTATGCCACAATACAAAGTACATTCACTTAAATTCTTCTACAAAGTTGCTAGTGGGCATTTATTTATTTTTTTTTACATTCCCACGGCCATTCTGTAAAAGTGCTGCCTGCCTGTGGTGAATATTAAGTCCGTTCTCCTCTAATGTCTCTGTGGGTCTAAGGCCTTGTCCTTGCAGAGCGGAGCGCTCTCCATCCCTGACAAGGGCTCCACTTTTATCACCTGATGTCGCGCGAGCCAAATGAGGGCTCGGCCGTGTCCAGCCATTTATCATCCCCCGATCAGCGGCGACCACGGGGTGCAGAAAGGACCTTGGCAGTGTGCACGCACTCTCCTTCTGCCGTTTGTTCTTAACACCCACCGTGTTTAGTGTCGACGTACACGTCAAATGCTGTGTACGTCATTTTCTTGTGCGCATACCTCGTCTCACCGCAAGATAAAGCACACGATGATCTCTCAAATGCAGTTAGAGGTGAATTCAATGGGCGGCTTAGCTACAGCTTCTTGTTTCCGTTTTTTCAGCCAGGGCTTACTGCCGAATCTCATAATCAGTGGGGGAGACTTGCGTACGGCGCAAACAGTCGCAAGTGAGTCGCTTGACAAACAGAGCTACTTTGCATGATTTTCAATAACCCTATGGTATATTTAACAAGCAGAATCACAGCGTAAGCCCAAACAGCTCTAGCAGCCTTATTTTGCTCCGGAGTTTGATGAATGTGTGCACAAAACAATCTCAGGAAAGCCACGGCTCCTCTGTGCCAGCCTGAACAAAGAGAACATTGGAAAGGTAAATTGGTTGTTTCCCTCAAATTTCTCCCCCAAAAATAAGGGGGTGCACTTCTACTTATTTCTTTTGCTAACAAGAGAGTCTGTGTTCACTTTCATTCACCTTGTTTGCGGCACAGCCCCAATCCCTCGGTAATAGCTTGTTTAGGTGCACATTCTGACACGCACCCCGGCATGCATTCACTCCTTCGTCCTGGCTAGTCGAGGCAGGAGCAGAAGAGTCATTCCCATTCACCGCAGCAGGGTCACACTCTCCGCCCTACTTTCACTGTTTCCTAAGTGCACCCTGGAGAATACGCTGCTGCAGGTAAACGAGAAATACCGCTCAAGAAATGCATCAACAATACAGGGATATGTTTCTCCGGGGACCACAAAGGGTCATCTACTGGAGAGAGAAATATGTCAACAGGTTTTGGTTGGACTGCCATGAAATTCGGAATATATACTTAAGAGGGCCCTGGGGATGGATCACTCTGATTTCCGTGATCCTTTGACCTCTTTTTTTCCCCTTTTATTTTGCCCTATCATTATTCATGTTTGAGTGAAATACTTCAAGGTTCGAAGGGTAGTCATGCTTTTGAGCTTCTCCGAGGAATCATTTCACAGATGATCATGTTCTCTTTCTTTGTTTTACTTGGTCAAATCTGGCCACCATCTAAACTGCTTCACATGCCAATTGTATTCTGCAATTATTGGTTCCCAAAATAGGAAGCAAAGAATGTAGGGTTTTTAAAGATTTCACAAAACAATTTTTCAACAACACGAAAAGCCTTCAGCAACTTGCTTAGTCAAAAAGGCAAAAATCATTTCTTAGAGGTATTTTGTTGATTCAGCTGTACAGTGGACTGTGGCTCAGTAGGAGGAGAAGTTGCTTTGCAACTGGAAGGTTGTAGGTTTGATTCCAGTTTCTTCTTGTCGCATGCTGATGTGCCCTGGGCAAGGCACGTAACCCAGAGTTATCTACCCATCTACATATTGGTGCATAAATTTTTGAATGGGTGTTTGTGACCTGTAGTGTAAAGCACTTTCAAGTGATCAAAATGACTGAAAAAAGTCAGGCCATGTAACCTTTGCCAGTTTGTACTGTTAAAAATTGAGACTGTATTTAGAAACATATAATTTGAAATGACTGACTTTCATTAGGACGTCCCTCTTCACAGAACTTGCTTCATGCAGATGACGCAGCGCTGTTGGTGTCTGTAAGTCTTGATCTTCAGGTTGCATTTGATAGATTTAAAGCCAAGAATTTAACTACCATTCAGTTCCTCTGAGAGAGGTCATAGGTACTAGGTCAAAGGTTAAATCCTGCCTCAAGCTGGTGTCTTCTTCTACAGGAGCGGTAGGATAAAGTTTGAGATTTACAGTGGACTGGGGTTCAGCTGCAGTGACTTTAGAGGACATTCTTAGTTTAACGGCTCACAGCCCGCGTAATCAATGATTCACCTCTATATCAATATATACTGTATCTTAGCAGGCATTAATCTCATTTTGTCTAAAATCACACAAGATCAGAGTTTTTGTCGTATTTTCAAGTTTCCTAATCTTTTTAGTGTATTTGATATTCAGGTTACTCCCTTAAATTGAAAATGTCGGTCCTCATGCCAAAAAACTTTCTGTTTTGATTAACTTATTCCCTCTTTTCTCCCGGGAAAAGAGGGAAGTCCAAAGGTTTTACCTTTGGACTCTATTGTTATGGGAACACTGCCACGAACACAATAGTGCCACCACTGTAAATATTGGAGCTCTATGTGAGATGGCAGTACTCCACAAGCTGTGTCACGACAAAAAACGTCTGACTTTAATAAATAGATCAGAGTGACAGTTCCCAACATAAAGGCAGCAATAGATTACAAAAAGGATAATAGAAAAGTCAGACTTGCATAGTCGTCATATCACATGCTAACATAATGTAGGGCATCTTGAGGACCAGAAATTACAAATAAAATGACAGTAATACAAGAAATAATAAATGATTAAAGGATGAGTAGAAGTATAAACGTATTCCAATATCTATTCAATTTAAAACCCATCCCTACTCCAACATCACAATTATGATCTCTTTCTATTTATACAGATTGAGGCAATATACCTTTGTATTACTAATAATAGCTCAAATAGCATTAACAACAAATTTAAGAATTTGTGTTTCAAATTTAAATTTTTGGCAGAAGTGGTTTTTCACTGTGGTGAATTTTCATACTGGACTCTCCAAGAATCCATTTTAAATTCCTGGTTAGTGTGACAGCTTGTTAGCATGTTAGCTTCACATGCTCCTTCTCACTGGACAAATTTCCATTGAAATCTTCATTTTTTTGTTCTTTTTTAGCTCAAATTTAATCTGTAGGCTGTTTTCTACTCGGGACGCCATAGTGGTATGTGTGTTGCAAATGTAACAAATCGCTTTTTGCCAATTCCTGGCTGTGTTCCCGTGTGCCCATTATATTATTTTAAAATCCAACCATTTTCACGTATTTCTCAATTTTCTACACAGAAATTAATTATTTATCTGTGAGATGTAAGCCTGAACACAATAGTGTGAATATGTCAAAATAAATACATATATTTGTCATTTAAGTGGCGCCTTTAATAAAAGATGTAGCTTTAGATTTTTCCTTTTTTTAATGTGATCAATTGACACAATAAAAGTAGGAAAAACAGACATAAAAAAGGAGATAAAACATTAAAATTGGCAGCTGTTCGTTATGAGTGAAGGACGTATTGTTTGCTCTTTCAAATCAAAGTTGATGTGCTGCTCATCTAACTCATCTAATGCGGGCGTTTGTCTTGTAATATATTTTCTATGGTGGCCCTGAGGTGCAAACCACTTCAGCAAACTGGAAAGCACAATTACAAATTACAAAAGCACTACAACATGAACAAAAGCACTACAACATGAACGAAAGCTTGGTCTTTTCTGTCCAACCAGAAAAGACCAAGAACTTTTTTTTTTTGTTTGTTGGTGTCCTAATTAGGTTTTGTATTAGCAAAGCAAACTTTGCTGAGAATTTAGGCAAACAACAATATCTACTCAGTTTGCCAATCATCACATTTCCTGTCAGCTCACAAAGGCTTATGAAATCTGTTTTTCTAACTTTTGATACAACTACTTGCACCGGAGTCGAGGAGATATCATTTATAGTCAAGACTTAACAAGGCGCTTTTTATTTTTAGCAGCCAGTCTCCGTTATCTTCATTTTGAATTACAATAACTGAAGCCAAATGATTTATACTCTCTCCTTTTGTAGTGTTCTTTTTTCTCTTGGAGAAATGTCCTGATAACAAGATCTGTGCCATCTTGGAGACAACTCTGCTCAGACAAAACCTTCACAAGGAAGCTTGGACTGTAGTGAAGGATGTGAAGCATAAGAAAAAATAAATAATGATAAAAAAAAAAACAACATCTGGATGATTTAGGTGTAAATGAATTAAAAATAACTCCAGATTACCAATGTCAAGGTCAATCTTTGATTTAACAAAAGTTTAAAAACCAATCAAATTTCTCATCACACAATTTAAATACGTTTTCTCCTGCAGTGGGTTGAGCAGAA
Source organism: Alfaro cultratus (assembly GCA_903066825.1). Taxonomy (NCBI): domain Eukaryota; kingdom Metazoa; phylum Chordata; class Actinopteri; order Cyprinodontiformes; family Poeciliidae; genus Alfaro; species Alfaro cultratus. The sequence goes on along the minus strand of CAEFZX010011595.1, from coordinate 3,209 downwards.
ATCTGTCCCTCCTCCCCACCTTGTTGCTGCCTTGGTAGGGATTTATCTCTGTGTAGAGGAGTTATTAGATCCCAATCTCATGCAACATTAAATGTTATTGTTAGAGTAAAGTCTGCCATGGTAATAAGGGAACCAGATACAAACACCATTTGAAACACATTTGTGCAAACTGATAGAAATTGCATTGATAGTAAAAAAAATGTAAACTAATAATCAAATTGCAGGTACTTTAAATTAGGAAGATTTCATTTGAACAGTGTTCCTCAGACTTTTAGCTCCTGACTGTTGAAGTGAGACAGATCGCCATGGTGAGTTTGAAAAAGCTCTTATAGGGCTTCAAAAAGAAACTTGTTGCAGATTATGAGTCTAAATACGACAATGTATTGGTGCCATTGTAAAGAGGGGAGAAAACGGGGTAAATTTCCACCAAAAACCTAAAACTTTTGTAGGAAACAAGAACATTTCTGAGTTTGAAAAGTCAAAATTTTGCTAGAGAAGAAACTCAAATCTAGAAATTTCAGATATTTCCTAGAAACATTTTTGAGTTTTCAATCTGAAATTGGCCTCACTTTCCTACACGGCAAAAATACAGCTGCAGTCTGAACCAAATTCAATCTTCATGGGGTGAGAGAGTTTTTGACAAATCCAAAGTTGGCCTTCGATTCCTTCACCGGTCCTGTCCACGACTTGGGCGTGCCGTGACATGAGGTCCGCCTTTCACGGCCAGTGGTGGCTCATCAATAAGGTCGCCGAGCGGCGGAACAGCTGCTGGCTGAGGTCTCCGTCCTGGAGAGAGCAGATAATCACAGTCTCTGTGGGGAACAGCAGGGGAACAGTCTGTCTTCTAGCACTCTATCTGCATATCCGTACCACACACACACACACACAAACAAACACACACGCATACACGCGCTGAGAGAGAGCAAACAAGGAGGCAGACACTCCTCCACAGGCGCAGCCATAAACATGTCAGGGAAACGGGAAGCAACGCAGGAAGCATGCATGTTATTGCCCTTCCCCACTGCGTCACTTTCATTTGCTAGCTGCTGTTTGCCCAGATCCTGAAGAGGCAGCCGAAGCTGGGGAATGCAAACACATTAAGGGTTTGCGGCTTCATTGGCTCTGCAGCGCTGGGCTGATTGTTCTATTTTCAGGAACTGGTTAAGAGCATGAGGCAAACAGATCATGCAGCTTAGAAATGCTGATTGGCATTAAGGGAGAGGAAGTCTTGAAATTGAGCTTGTAAAAATTCCATAGTCAACTAGGTCAATGTATTCGCCTCATTTGGAAAGTCAAACAAACAAGACAAAGTTTTATAAAGGGATAAAAACATTACAGTACCTTGCATTGCATGTTGTACATTTACACTTTTCCACATTTCATTGCATTATGACCATGAAGTTGACCAAGGATATCTTTGTAATATACCAACTCAGTTTTGCTTAACTCTGAATGTAAGTTAAGTGATGCATTAAGCAATAAATCAATCAATATAATGATAAATTAAAACAAACTCAATTTCCATTTTCATGATTGCTTGTTTCACTGGATGACACACGGCATCGGTCTGGTACATTGGTTTTAACTAGTTTCTTTTTTGAAGGGAACATTTACTAAGAGAGACTTAAAATATTTGTTATTTTGGGTGTTTTGTTGACTTATTTAGAATATTTAAAATGTCGTCTAGCTCTGGTTTTAAATGTTTGTCTCATTCATCTTTGAGATGGCATACTTGCATTATTATGCTGCTATAGTTTTCTTACCTGAGAATGTCTCAAAGCAACAGTATTATTGTTTATTGTATAAAGTTGTCACACAGTTTAATGTCCATCAACATTTTTTATCATGACAGGGCTATATGTTTTGTTCTGATTCAGTTTTCTGACCAACATGCAGAAAGGACTCCAAGTCCGGAGTTCATTTTCTAAGTTTTATGGAGAAAGAATGGAAACAAGAAGCAGAATTTGATTGGTGCAAAGTATAAGACAAATATATAATGTCGTGCTGTCTTACTGTTTTCGTAGGTGAAAGTTGCTCTGAGGGGAAAAGCTTCAGTCCAGCTTGGTGATGAGGTGCTAGGCTTGATCCGGAGAGAGAGGATTCCAGCTGGACGAAGCTGCGTTTGATGGCCGTGGAGACGGACAAAGGATCCAGAGAAGCTTATGGAAGGTGAGTGATGGACTCAGAGGAGGAAGCATCTTGGACTGGGGAGCAATTGGTTAGGGCATAGACTTCAGGCGTTCAGAGAGGTAAGTGCTTTCTTAGGGCTGATCAGCGAGCGCAAAGGAGAAAAACATGAATAGCCAAGAATGAAGAGGGTTTTCTCCCGGTAGTGACTGACCTTCAGACACCAATGATTGTCAGAGAGCTACATAAGTGTTCATGAGTAAATGACTTGGCCACACACCCAGATACTAGTCCTGCAGTTTCTGGAGAGAGGACACACCCAGCCGTTACCATGACACCCAGGTTGACCTGACTGTAACGGCTTTGCACATTTTAGGATTGAAATCTTTGCTGATTCTGCTTAGCAAAGTAGCTCCACCTCAGTCAGATTGGCAAGAGTAGATCTGTAGACATCAATTTTCAAGTCTTTTTGAAGATTCTGAGTTGCTTTTTAGTTTAAGCTATTCTAACACACACAGTACAGGTCTATCGTTTTGCAATGGCTGCATTTGTGGACTATACAACCAATTGGTGTTGTTGTCTTGTTTGCGAGTGACGATAGGATGGAATCCACTTTCGTCTCCAGTAAAGTAGATGCTGCTCTGGTTTGTTGTGATGAAGGAATGGCTGACCCAGAAAGCAAAACTCTTGATTTTGACTAAAAGAACAAATTCCCCGATACAAGGGGGTGAAGCGAGTTTCCTCCAGAGGGTGGCTGGACTCAGTCTTGGAGAAAGGGTGAGAGGTTCTGTCATCCAGCAGGAGCTCAAAGTAGAGCTGTTGTTTCTCTGCATCAAAAGGAATAACTTCAGGTAGTTTGCTATGGGAACTTCCCTTTAGAGGTTTTCCAGGCATGTCCCACTGGGAGGAAACTGACTGTCAACTGACAGTCAGTCAGTCAGTCAGTCAATCAGTCAATTTTGGTAAATTGTCCACATCAAACACAGAAAACAACAAAAGAACAATAAATAAACCCACAGTTTACCAAAAAAGGAATAGGCCGAAGCAAAGCTTATTCTTGCCTACCCTGTTTTTTTATACCT
>CAEFZX010011594.1:0-29394 GCA_903066825.1 Alfaro cultratus | reverse complement strand
ATATATATATAAAAGAGCAAAGTTACTTTGTGGTTGGCAAAATTTGCAAAATCAAATAATTTAAAGAAAGCATTTCCATATACAAAAAAAGAAACAAAAAAAATATTTTAATACCATAAATATTTGGAAATGAGAGAAGGGGATTGATTTCTGCGCTGTGGGAAATGTGTGAGAGATATGATACAAACAGTCAAACAAAATTAGTGAGTATACATAGATTTTGATTTTTAAACGAAAATACTTTTTACTTTAAGATTGAAACTAAGTGATTTTATAGGTTGGCATTTTTTGAGCGCAGCTGCTCACACTGTAACCCCTCCTCTCTCTCTCTCTCTCTCTCTCTCTCTCTCTCTCTCTCTCTCTCTCTCTCTCTCTCTCTCTCTCTCTCTCATCCTGATCCAGCTGTGAGAGCTTCGCGGATGGACGGAACCGAGCCGTGCAGTCTGGAGCAGACCAGCGCGAGAGCAGGAGCACCCGGTCTTTCATGTGCGCAACAGCAGCAGCAGCAGCGGAGGAGGAGAGGAGGTGGGGGCGCCGGGTGGAGGGGGGCGCGAGGCTTTCAGTGCGCAGCGACGAGGATGCGCAGCAGCATCTCCAATGGATCTTTTAAGAACGCATAACTACTGAGGAACCAGCGGGCAGGGAAAACGGCGTCTGGACGAGGCTGGGAGTGTTGGATTCTCTTCCCGAATGAGGAAAGCCAGCCGGGATTGGTTATTTCTCTCCTCTCTTTTTTTTTTTTTTTTTTGCAAAGAAGGCTTTCGTCTGCTTGTCCCGAGAAGAAGGAAGTTTGCGCACGGCGTCATTATTCTAATAAAAAAGGTTTAATGGGATTTTTTTTCTTTTTTTTTTTTTCTTTCCACATGAGATGGTCATGAGGTGTCGGTGAGAGCTCCCGGAGAGGCGCCTGCGGGGGGTCTTGGGGGGAGACCGGGGCCTGAGCGCACCGCGTCTGCAGCAGAGCACGGAACGGCGCGGCGCCGCGCGGCGCACCACCTGGAAACTATACGCTCCGCTTGACGCACCAAACCCACAAGAAGAGAAAGGGTCTCCGCTGTTTTTGTTTGGTTTTTCCTTCTTTTTTTTTTTTTTCTTTTTTTTTTTTTGGTAGTCTTCCTGCAAACGCTGTTCACTTCTTCGTTTAATCTTTCCTTTTTTTTTCTTTTCTTTTTTTTTGCAAATGGAGTTTTTTTTCTCCCCCAGGCTGGTGCGGACTTTACGGCTCGGACAGAAACTGATCATGTGATGACAGAGCGCGCGTTTGGCACATCTACAGAGTCCATTACAGGTAAAAAATAAATAAATAAATAAATAAATACAAATAGAGAGAGAAAGAATCGAGCAGTATATCTTTGCGAAAATAATGACATTACATCAACACACGGTGGGAGGTTTTATTGTGAGGATGCTGCTTAAGTGTAGGAGCGGATAGACTGCAGGCGATCGGTGCTTTGCAGCGCTGTCCGAATTGACAGAGGCTCAGTAAGCAGCAAAAAACTGACAAATTAGTTCCGTTTGAACAATGATTTTGTTAGTTTATTCTTTGCAAACTAACCGATCAAATAAAACACCTAAGAAAAATAAGATGCAAAGATTCGCATATTTTGGATATTAAAATATTATTTCTCAGCAAACCATTGTGTGGTTGAGAATTGAAGTTGTTTAAAGTATTTTTGAGGCTAATTTGCTTTTCTTTTTTCTTGTTTTGCATAGATGAATTCTGTGTAGCAGGCAGTAACATTGGTGTTACAAGTTGTATGCAGTTTTTATCAGTCAGTATTATGGAAATTAAACAAACTCATTAGCTCCAAGCTACAATAAAATTCTTTTAAAAAAATCTTATTCAATCAAGGCCTTGGCTACACTACTTGTATATATATTTTATGAAGATATTTTTCTACCCTTATTGACTGTTTCTGTGCACAGTCTGCAAGTTCAGTCAAAACCGCTGCAATAACTATGCCAAGCCAGCAGGTGGCAGTGGCGGTAACGCTGATCCTGAGCGAGGCTAAGGCTTCGCTAGGCTAATGATTCAGAAGAATTGGACAAAAAGAATGTAACTAATGCTTTTATTCGTACTGTTTGATGTTTTCTCTCAGTCATTAACTTCTTTAGCTTACATTTGAAGCTTAATGGAACATAATGAGAAAGAAATGCGACAGAAGACCCACTAAAACGACTGCGCCGTCGTGGTTCCTGCTCCTCCAGGTCGGTGTAGAAAGAGATTACCTGTAATATTCTTTGCATATGCAGCTCAGGCGGACTAGATACGTTAAAAATAAAAGGTACATTTTTTTTGCTACTAAATATGACTGCGTTTTTTGCTAATTAGTTGTTGTCGTTTTCCCTCGTTTTGCTTATGCTAAAAAGAAACGACAGAGTAGAAGAAGGCATAAGCTGTTGCTGAAAAGTTAACTGTTGAAAACTTTTCTGAAGATGTGGAAAGTAAATCTCCTTTCTGAGAGCTACAGTTAGAAAGCTCAGCTTGCTACCATTGATGCTGAAGTACCTTAGGCTGGATATAAACTTACATGTTTGCTCCAGCAGATTAAATGTTGGAAACAGTTTTGGTTTCTGTGATAGCTTCTAAAATATACATACTAAATCTTCCTCAAAAGAAATTCATTTAAATGTTTTGGACAGAGGACATGAAAAATTTAAATTAGTACCAAAATAAACTTCCCAATGAGAATGTAAATCATTGTTCAATATCACATTTGAAACTAATACACTTGATTAAAATTGAAATAATTATAAATAAGTAAAAATATTTAACACCCTCCGAAATATATATATGTATATATTTTATCCCTGACAACTAAGCCTGCACAATGTTAGGAAAACATGCTGTTTTAATATGAACAATTATTGCAAAAAATGGTTTAGATGAGGGTCTTAGATTAACAAGACTAATGCTAACAAATTAAACTAGGTAATTTAAGCCACCTATGCAAACACAAAACAAAGCTATTATTATTTATTTCATAAAGTCGGCTCAGTAGGTTGAAATTTCACACTTAATCGTCCACCACCTGATCACCCGCAGGAGCTGAGTGATGGCCGAGGATGGGGGAAGTGTCTCCGCGCCCCCCGACGCCAGGGGCTCAGAGGGTCGCTCCTCTCTGCCAAGGACTTTCATCCGGCTGAACGACCTGTCCGGGCTGGGAACGGGAGCCGTGGAGTGTGTCGGCGGTGGCGGTGAGCTGGTGATGGAGCTGGCGTCTCCAGTGCCTGATGGGATCTCTGTGGCTGGGGACGAGGGTTCGACGCACGGTGGCGGGGAGAGCCTGCCCTACCCCACTCTGGCCCCCGTGGTCTTCTTCTACCTGAAACAAACCACGCGCCCCCGGAGTTGGTGTCTCAAAATGGTGTGCAACCCATATCCTTTTTTGTTTTAAATTTAGAACAACAGATCCAAGTCTGCTCAGTCGCACCTGCGGAAGGTAAGAAACTTCTGCTCAACTTGGTTCCATCACTTCCAAGGTGGCGGAACCACCAGCGGAGTGTGTGTGATTGTTTGTGCTCCGCCTGGAGTTGTGGTCAGCGTGGTGTAGATGGGTTTGTTGGAGCTGCAGTCTCGCTCATATGCAGGGGCAAATGTAATAAGATGCGGCCCTTTGGGGAAAGAGCCAGTTTTGGGACACGTTTTTTTTAATTTTTTAAAATGTTTTCAAGTCACAATAGATTGATTTTGACTACAAACTGTGTTTCGCCTCTGTTTACACGACAATGCCGTTTCTTCAAAATAATTTTTCTTGCTTGTTTCTAATGAGAATGGACTGCAGGTCTTTTCGATTAGACTTTGTGATAATCCATTCCAGTAACGGAGTTAAACCAAATGGGGGGAAGGAAATGAGGGTATAAACTGACTAAAGGGTGAACTAAGCCGAAGTTCCAGAAATGACTGATTCCATGAAAACAGACCAATAAACTTTCAATTAGACTACAAAGGCTATATCAGCTATGCTTGGTGCTTAACATGCACATAAAACATGCTAGCGTTTCCTTCTGTTGTTCTGAGGATCAAGGGTTATGTTAGCAGTAAAACGCTATTGTTTCAAAATATTGTGTTGGTTCACAAATAGCCTCGTAGTGATGTAGGATTGTGTTTTACTGGAAATATATATATTTATAAAAAAAACACAGCTTTTGCAAATCACCCATTTATTAAAATCAGTAAATCCCTGTTTTGAGCCGCCAAAACTTGGGGATCCCAAATGTCCCATTGCCAAAGCCCCAGTCAGCTCAGGTCTAATGTGTGCACATACCTTGGCCCTCCGGTCGTTCTCTGCAGTGCTACTGCTCCTCAGAACCTCCAGCTGATTACTCTTAACGAGTGTCAGGGAAGAAAACCCTCTGACTTCCTGTGACAGTTCCTGCAGCGCGCGGCTGTTATAATTAGATCACTGATACCTGCCCCGCTTGTTTATTGAGCCTTTCCTTGGGGTTAATAGCAACCATCGAAGACACACAGGCTTATTGAATCGTTTTCTGTCGCCAAGGTGTATTATTGATTCATACGCGTACAGACCTGCAAAGAAGAAAGAGCCACTTGAGATTTTTTTTCTTTGTTCATAGTTGGAAACTAAGATAATTCACATATATACATTTAAATATCTAGAAAATACTCACATTTTCTAGTCCAGAACCCTTTCATGTAAAGGTTTAGTGACTATCTACAGAGCTAATAACTCTAAACAGACCACTGAGGGAAAACAAAGGAGCACAAGAGACCAACGAACCTAATAGTGCTAACTCTGTAGTTTTGTTAGTGTGTAAAACATTGGTATAATATGTAAAACCAAAGCATGCCACAAAATTTGTGAAATTCAGTGGCAAAAATACTTGGTAATAGTGTATTAATCAAGACTTACCTTTAACAGTATGCTGCTCCTGTGCAGAGGCAGTTTTGCACCACATGTGCACATGAGAGATTGACATGTTTCCCAAACGACAAAAAAAAAAAAAGACTTGAATATTTTTCATACAATTGTGGAATTTTTAAAAACCTATTTTTTTATTTTTTTTACCCTTTTTACTTGCATTTTAGCACCATTACTATGATTGGCAAAAGCAGCTGCTGTTTATGTTTTTGCTAACTTTTAAATACTGGTATATTGTGTCAATGTTTTTCTGTTGAGTGCAAACTATACACTATAAACTGTTGTTGTGGTATCCTTTCTTCGAAAAAAGAAAAAAAAGTGATATTTACACAAATTTAAAACATAAGCATATAAAATGATCCAGTGACATTTATTTCAAAGAGAAAGGCATCCTTCTGCTACTAAAATGATATAAACTATCTATTATTAATTCTAAAATGAACTTAATGAATACATTTATTATTATTTTTATTATAGGTGGGGGAAGGTTAGGCCTCTTACTTCCTTCTCCGTACAGCAAACTACAATCATTTCTCTCATTAAACTGACTATGTGATAAATGTTAGTGGCTAAAAGAAAGTGGGTGTTTAAAAATATGCTATTCCTGCATAGCAGTAACCGTCCCAACACAATGGAGAACCACTTCTTCTGGATCAGATAGACCTTTCAGCCATCGCTGGAGGAGGGTCCAATCGTTGGATGATGTTGGTATCCGGTCCAAAGTCCATATTGGATCAAATCAGTTGCCACTACTGGAGTTATTTAGCGTCACAGAGCCGTTACCGTGGTTGATAATTCATTGTGCTGAAGGTTTCAGACAGCTGCCCTGTTGTCCCTCAGATTACCTCTGTTCCTCTCGTTCCTGTCTGCCTCCCTCCCACACCTCCGCTGTCCTGCCCATACATCCATCACTTCACCCATCCATCCCATCCCCTCTGCCTCGTCTCCTGCTTTACATCTCACCTTCTTCCCTCCCGGCCCCGCCTCGTCTTTCCTCATTTGTCACTGCTTTAATTGAGACTCAGTCAAGCTGTCCTCCTCCTCAAATTCCTCCAGGAATGTTGTCCACAATGCTGACGTTCGCACTTGATACTCTCACTCCCAGACTTCATTTCCCTTCCCTTGCCCTCTCTACTCATCCCCCCGCACCCCCTTCTTTGTGATCTGGCTCAGTCTGGCACTGATCACAGCTGATTTCCATGTCTGCAAATGTCAAATCTTTAAAGGTCTTACATGAGAGCCCAGTGGCCTCCGCGGGGAGTAGAGGCAATCTATGATACTATTATCCAAGTCTGGGATTCTCAAACATTTAATTTGTTGGTACAGCTTCCCCACAGAGAGTCCTGTGTATGGACAGTACAATGCAGTCTTATGAAGAATATAGATTACTTCAGATTTGGGTTTTTAGTCACATTAGTTAGAAATTAGGGTTTTTTAACTCCAAATTATTTCTACTAAAACCTGTCATGTGAATGTATCTTTACAGTTTGTGTGGTTGCTAAAGTTGTCCCCAGGTCAGTTGCCACTTCAAAATAATGTTTGATTAAGACATGAAATATTGTCTTAATTAACTAGGTAATACATGCATGAGAGGATAACTAAACCTTTCTTGACTCTGTCAGGTTTGGATGAATTTCAATGGCACCCTACTTGACCAACTCCCAACCCACCAGTTTTGGTATATCCTAAGCCTGGTTGCTGGAAGTTTCTTCCTGCTAAAAGGTAGTTAAGTTGCTCCAGCATCACTTTGTCCTTGTTCCTGTTGAGTGATTGCTGCAATGATTCGATGCAGTTTGCTGCGATTTCTTGGACAGCTTTTTACCATTAGACATAAAACGATTGGCCTTGTAAAAACCAGCCCATTGTTCTACGCTTTGCTTTGTGCGCAGGATCTGGACCGTTGGCTATTGAGAAACGATTGCTTGCTGGAAGCGTGGACTCTGTTGAAGTTTGAAACCACTGGATCTGATTTTACCCAGTCGCTAATGTCGATGAAGCTTGCTGGAAATTGCGTACACTATAAACAAACCCGTGAGGAATACGGTTATAACATCTTCCCCAGCACTAAAATGTCTTAAGCATTCCTCTGCTTTGCTTTTAATTGCTCAACATTTGGAAGTGTGGCCTACAGGGACTGAATAATTTTGTCCACTTCCTCCGGTGCCATTTCGAAACTGCAACCTTAGGTAGACTACAGTTCTAAAACAGCAAATATCATTGTCATTGTTCACAACTTCTCCTTCTGTTCGGTGATTGGCCCAGTTGAAATTCAAGCAAGTTACTGAAGGGGGATGAGAGTCGAACGGAATGACATGGGAAGGCAATGGCCAGTCTAATGAATTTATCATCTATAGCAGACTTCTATTGTGTTAGAATTAGAATACACTGTAGACTATTTATTTGTTCTAAATATGAAAATAATGATTGGACTGGACTTTACTGGAATGAATGAGAACCTTGTAGTAGACTAGTGAACCTGTCTAAGGCGTAGCCTTGCGCTTGCCTGTTTATTGCTAGAGTTGGATGGATTGTGACTCTTGGGATTCTTCACGACTGGACATAAATCTAACCTCTTGTCTTGTAAAGTGTTTTTCATGATTCACAGCAACAACTCATAATTTGATTCTACATTGTTATTTAGTTTCTTCTCATTTAGTTTTATGACTGCTTTACCTCTGTTGCAGCAAACAAAGCCATCTCATTCCCCTTCTAAGATAAACATAAGAAACTGATGAGTTTTCCAGATAAGACTTGCTATTTCCATAAAATTTCTTGAAACTGATTCAATGGTTTGGGCAACTGATCAGGATCCAGTACCCTGGTCCTCCTCACATCCTTGGTTGTTGTGGTGCCTCCCACTCAGAAGTCACTGAAGGGACTGTTTATTCCTTCTGGTCTGGGACCACCTTGGAAGCTCCCACAATTAACTGGAAAGTGTCTCTGAGAAATGGGAGTCTGTGTCTTGTTTACTCCTGCTGTTACAGTCCTAAACCAGTCCTCCTTTTGAGGACCAAACCTGGTCCCGATTGAGTTGCACTGTCAGTTTTGGGTCCTCGGTCAGGTTGAAGGCTAAGGTGTCTATTGAGTTTCAGTTTGAGTTGCACAATAAAAAGAAATGAATATGATTCCCTAATAAGGCCAGAAATACAAACTCGTGTTTGCTCTGGTGTTCCTTGCACTGACGCTTCCCCTCTTCCAGTTTGGCCTTTAATGCCTTTCTTTGCTGATTTAGGAAAAGGTCGTTGATTTTATAACTCGTAACGCTGATCGATGGGTCTCTGAGTCTTAAATGTTTGTGCACCCTAGTCTGTTTGCGAACCAACGCTTTGTATCCAAGAGAGCAAATGCACGCAGCCTCAGCTATATTTTTAACTCTTCCCCACTTGATCCGTGGACCTTTGCTGCCTCTGCCTCTCTCGGCGCTCTCTGCTTCAAGAATTAATCCTGCAGTAGTCGCTCGCCCCCCAGCTATAAATACATCCGCAGCACACCAGCAGCAGCAGCAGCCGGTTCTGATGCACAGAGAGGGCTTCCTTTGTCTGTAGCTCTAGACCAATGGTTCTTAACCTTTTTTGAGGTACTGAACCCACCAGTTTCATATGCGCATTCACCGAACCCTTCTTTAGTGATAAATAAAATAGGATTTTTTTTCTTAATTCAGGACATAGGTATATGCTTTTTTTTACTGGTGCACAAAATGAGTCATGCATGAACATCACCTTGCTCAAAGAACAAAACCAACACAGTGCATGAACTCACAAAAAATTACAGTATTACTTTATTTTGGCCCCCAAAAAATATTTTGGCCCCAGAAAAGAATTTCAGCCCCCAAAAATAATTTTTTGTTTGCTATTTTACTAATTAAAAATAAATTTGGATTTTTTTAAAGAATTTAAATTTTTTTTATAACTTAATTTTTTAAATTTGAAATTTAATTTGTTTTTTGTCGTTTTGAATCCACAAAATACTTTTTTACTTTTCCCCACCTCCATGCAGCTTCAAGAAGTGTTCCCTTAGTTTTGCCGGTGCGAGACTAGAGTTGCTCAACTTGGCATTGCATATCATGCAAATAGGACACTGACTCCCATCCCGTTCTGTGATGCACATGAATTCATGTTGTACATCAGGGGTGCTCAAACTTTTTGAGACTCTCACCAGCCGCCTGAGGTCTACCTCATGACACGAAGATGTAAAAACTGTAAATTAAACCCTATTGACTCATTTTCTATGCGAATATACATCAGTTATATCAGAAATGATAAAGTGATAGAAAACCTCCTCAGTGAGATTCTGACACTGGGAGGAGCTTACTGGTTTCTCAGTCAGAAGCTGGTTGCAAACCTGAGGCCAGCAGGTGTCAGTCAGTTATGGTAGATCTGAAATTTGGTTTGATGGCGTCAATATGAGAAACTGATAGGAGGAACAATAGAACATTGTAAAGGTAAAGGTAAATCTTCTGAAGCTGGGATATAATTCATTTAATTTGACATAATTATCTTGGTAGAAGCCATTTGTTTGTTAAAACTTAATCAAATATATTTGTCCTATTTGATGTTTGTTATGACGTATACTCACAAGCGAATGAGGTAATTAGTCCAAGTTTGTCGTTTATTGAATGTTCAGAAACTACAGCGGCCACAGCAAAGGTAAACAAAGGTAAAATAACCCAAACAGGTGATCAACTCATAGCCACTCCTACTTTTTTCTCTCTCTCTCTCTTTGTCGTTAAACACACCTGTTGCCGTGGCAACGGCCTGCGTTCCAAAAGCCCAGCAGAGATTACGTTAAAAACTTAACATTCAGTCCGTTACGATATCAGGTTTCCAGGCTTGATATTTATTTCTGGATTATTAATAACCTTCTCCTCCGTAGTGATTGTGTAGCTAATTTAAAGTCCTGCTCTGCTAGTCAGTCGGTCTTTGAGTCCCTTTTTTTGTTAATGGAACCGAAACGCGCTGAATTGCGCAACACCTTTTTGAACAATAATTACTAAGATTATTAATTTTGACACGTTTTGTTGATTTTTTTTTTTTTTATGTTATTCTTTAATGAAGCTACAAACGTTTAGAATCTTGGTGAATATTTTGATAAGCCCGTCAGAAGAGGAAGTGCTGGTTTCAGCGTCCTGGCGGCGTTCATCAGTTTGTCACCTGCTGCCGAGATCAACTCAAAAACTTCCCGCGATCGCGATCGACATATTGATCACACCTGTTGTACATATTCGTCCGACCACTTTCTTTTTTTGCTCGACATGTTAGTATGGATTAAAATATTAAGAAAGAAACCACATGACATACAACTACGACAGCCGTTGAATACTACGCGCACTAAATTCCCCGCAGCACTGATTGGCCAAGCAATGTCACGTGATCCTCTGCAGCAAGTGATGGCCAAGCAGGGCGTGTCATCACGACTTTACACAAGTGTGTCTTTATCGCCGCGGCAGGGGCTCCGCCGAACCCCTGAGACCGACTCATCGAACCCCTGGGGTTCGATCGAACCCAGGTTAAGAACCACTGCTCTAGACCAACAGCACAGGAAAGCCCTTCTGACTTAAGGCTTTACAGTCTATTCTGAACAGGCATATCCTTGGTAAGCCTTCGGCTTGAGCCGGTCTTCTGTCTTTCTCAACAGTCTGAAGTAATTAAGACCCCTCGATGCTTGGTGAGGTATTTAGAGTCTAATTGAAGACCCCCGGGAGTGCGCGCTTTGAGTGATGTTTTGCCCAACACGTTGCCTGTGTGCTGGTTTTGCCAACGATTCCTGCAGAATCTGTGGATGATAAAGAGAGCGAGAGCGAGGTTGTGTAACTGGCTCTTTTCTCACATAAACAGGCATACACACACACACTTCCACAGGACTCCCGTAGGTGTCTCCTCACTGGCGGGGAACTGGATGTTGTGCCAAGACGGAGGAGGAGGGGACTTTGGCAACAAGTCCTGTGCTCTGTATCCTTTTGCTCACAGTGATCTGAGCCGAGGATTACACATCGCACAACAGAGAGGGAGGACACCTGGCCAGGGGAGGTGTTTGTCGTCACGTTAAAGTCTTAACTCCCAACGGTGTGGGTCGGTTTGAGTTAAATTTGCTTCTGGCTTTGTTTTTCAATTGGTTCTAGTTCACTCTCTTTTGTGCTTAACATTGCAAAGCCATTCATACCATACATTTTTACATATCAAACACATAACTCATTGCACTTTATTAAGAGTGCATTCACATCAGCCCTACTTAGTCCACTTTAGTTTCTTTGCGTAGAAAGTCCGGTTTATTCGGGGAGGTGTGAACGCACAATTGCACTCTGACAAGAGTGAACTCTTGTCCGCCTACAGAGTGAACTCTGGTGCGGTTCATATGCATATGAATGCCAAGCAGACCGAAGTGTGCTCCAAAATCAGGAAGCCAACTATAGTTCAGTGAATTCTGGGTAAATACAACCAAAACAAATGTGTGGGTCTAGAGCTAGTGATAGAAATGGCTCCCGGTCTTTTACCAAAGACTAGAGAAATCCTACAACCGCTAAAATCTGACTTACATTTTATGAAGAAGAAAGTTGTTCTCAGTGTCTTGTTCAGAGGTTTTTGTGTTGCTTCCTTCAATAGCTCTTTATTCAGCACCACCACATATGACGAAGGGAACAGGTTTTTCAAAGGGTTTGGTTTGTTTGACACAGTGCAGTGTGAAAGTGTGTTCCCTAATCTACCGAACCACCAGGTGTGACACATGATGTTGTCACCGCTGTGTGTAGGGTTTGCTTTCTTCATGTTTCCTGCGCTGCCACACTTGATGCTAATGACTCTTCAACATGTTATTAAACTCTACAGACTCTTGCTAATGACCAGTTCAGTTAAATAAGGTGAACAGTAGTAGCAGTAAGATATGCAACAGGACAGTGGGATGCCAGTATTTGGGTGGGGGAACATTGCTCTACATGGCAAAAGTTTTTCCTGGGAAAGAAATTTTTCTTCCACTTCACAATTATGCACTACTTTCTGTTGTTCTATCGTGTGAAATCCCAGTAAAATGTCTTGAGTGTGAAAAGAGGAATAGAAACCTTTGCTGTGCTATATCTGCAAAGCAGAGGCTCAGGTTGCTCTGCAGTTCAAGGCTCTGCTGTGGCTTTCAGGTAATGAAGGTTGAAGCAAACACTTACTTAATCAGCAGAATATGTCTTCTGGCCCTCCTCTCATCTTTTCTTGCCACTCCCCCTCTCCCCTTAACCTGTTACCATTTTTTCTTTCTTTCTTCCTCTGGGGTAGAAATGCTGAAGAGCCAAGAGGTGTGTATGCGCACGTGTGTGTGTGCCATCTTTGACAGCCTCCAAACCTAGTGAAGGAGGAAGAACAAGGAGAAAAAGAGGGAAAAAAGAGCAGGAGCAAGGGGGAAGAAAAAAGGGAGAAAATAAAGCATAGGCTCAGTTGGAGAGCCGAGTGGGATTTCAGAGAGCATTTTTAAGACTTGAGAAAGCAGGAGTTTACTCGCCAAAAACTTTACTTTAACACTCTCTCTCTGTGCTGCTGCTGCGCCCCATACCCCCTCTCTTAGCTCCTCTGAGACTTTTAAAACCCCGTCGAGTTTGATCTCGGTTTTTAATTCTGAACTTCTCTCAACGTAGGTGAAGGGTGCGTTTAAGGGGCTACAAGCCGTGTGTACGCTTTCCAGATTCTCTCCGTCAACTATGTTTCTGCTTTAACTGGCCAAGAGGCTCAGATGAGCTCTGCTTATGTACCCGAAAGGTTTTGACGAAGAGGTCGTCTAGTAAAGTCTAGTGAGACTGTTTTTAGTGATTTTAGTCGTGACTTCGCGTTTCTCTCCAGGTGATGTGACTTGCGTGTGCGAGTTGCTTGCAAAAGTTTTCAAACCGTTTCTCATTTTGTCATGTTACAACTACAAGGTTGTAACATATGTTGGGAGATCATAAGAGACATCGACACATAGCAGTGCGCAGTTGTAAATTGTGTGGAAAGTGAGACATGGGTTTTGCCCCTGTGGTACTGTTGGTATACCCTACTTAGGGTTATGACTGATTACAGTTGAGCTAAATATCCCCTAAGACTTTAGATTTTAAATAATAAAGCACTACATATCTTCTGGACTGGCGGCCTGTGTAGAGAGCACCACACCTTTCGCCCAATGACCACTGGAGCTAGGGACTGGATAAATTGAATGGATGGAGGTTCTCAGAAGGTTTTTTGGTTTCCCAGCCAGAGTTCAAAGAGGAGTCCAAAGATGAGGAGGATGGCAAAGAGGCCCTCCCAGTCTCAAAGACTGGTGGAAACATTCAAAATGTTTGTCATAATTATAATAACGGTACAATTGCTGCAATTCTAATAAATATGTAATTTTAGACATTGTATTTTTAATAAAGTATAAAACTATAACTCCTTTTCCATTCTTTGGAGTGAACTTCTATAAAACTTGCAAAACTGCTGAAACACTTTCTTTAAATTGAGGTTGAAACCCCATTTGTTTGGAGTTGCCTTTGATTGCTCATTACTAGAACGTTGATCATTCTAGTCTGAGCTGGAACTTTCCACTACTTCTCTTTATTTTTGCCATTGCAATATAATGTTTTTTAAAAAACATTTTTAAAAACTTTGATTATCTTGACTTTGATTATCATTTGCATTCAGTGCTATACATACAATAGCATAAAAATGTCACCAGTACACACTCAGTTTCATTACAACTCAGCATGATGCAACTCAACTATTATCAGTTCCTAATTCTTTGTAATTAATAGAAGAGATTAACAATGTTTAATGTTTCAAATTCCAATTTTTTTTTCCCAGCTCCAGGTGTCCTATAAGCTCTTGCACTGCTCTGATTGGGTAAAACCAGTTGGGTGGTAGAATGCAAATATGTCTCGTCACTGAGAGAGGCTGTGTACAACTGGTGTCCTTTTGGATCTGCTGTGGGATGCTATAATTCATAAGAGGTCTTCCAAGGACTAAAAAGTTTTATATCACTCTGACGGAAAGTCTCCAGAAGTGCAGTTTTGAGAAGAGCTCATTTTCTCAGGCTCCACCTCATACTTCAATCTTTCTTGTTTTTATGTTCCTAAAATGGAAGGAACGAAAGACAAAATGCACTTTCTATCAATCTTCGCCGGTTTGATCCTTCCACTCTTTCATTAGAAATGTCTGATCCATCTAAACAGAATCAAAAGTCAGCTCATAAAAGAAGTTTGGCCCTAAAATGACTCGAATTCAGCCAAAACCAAAGCTAATAACTCAGTCCAAGTATGATGCCTCCAAAATTGGCTGAGACACAGTCCTCTTCGTCCAAAACCCAAATGCATTAAAACTCTGTTTTCTTTTATGACTAAAACATTGTACGCACAAGGAGAAATGTTCATTTCCCTATTTTTTTCACCAGATTTATAAAAATGTTTATAGATTTATCAATGAATCTGAATCGCTGTCCTTTGATGGTGAACAGGCAGCATTGAAAGCAACAGCGACATAAACCTTTGTTCACCACAGTAAATCAATCACATTGAATTAGAACAAAAAACAGGCATCATTTGAAAACAATGAAAGGACATTATTAGTTAAAAAAATGTGTTTTCATGTGTTTGCAAGGGAATTTCTTTTTCTACTACAAGGAGCCATCTGCTGTTAGATGTTTCACACAGACCACTAAAATGAAATCTTCACAACAACAGAAGACAAAGTAAAAATTTATCTATTTGAGGTCTAAGATGTTGCCTTGTGGTGACTGTGCATCCTTAAAACATTTTGAATTAATTTATCTAAAATGAAGGTCTTAAAATTTCTTAAGTTCATTAAAAAGGACGCTAGTTGGCCTTAAATACGTTACTTCCAGGTTTTGTTTTGGCTGTTAAAACAGCTGTTTAATCATACCTTCTATGAAGGATTTTTCTCTCTCGCCTTCTGTACCAGGCATATGTTTGAGTCGTCCGCAGACATATTCACTCACTGCGTTCTGAGACCCGAGGCGGTTAAGGCTCCTGCTAACAAGCTTCTAATACTTGGTTGCTAGAGCCAAGTGCCATGTGAGAAGCACAAATCTGCCTCCAAGAGCCACAAAAATTTCAGTTTCGGTCCCCTGCATTTTCTTTGTACATTTCTGTTGTGATCGAGGGCTTAAATTTTACTCATAACGGTCTTATTAGGGCCTTTAAAAGTCTTAAATTTGATTTTATTTCAAGTGTACTGAAATATTTTCACTAGAAACTAGACCAAAAATGCCTAAGATTTTGTTTTTGCAGTGTTAAGATCTGCAACAGCCCCCTGCAGCAGAAAACGAGTCAGATCAGGTTAAAACTTGTTGTTCTAAAAATATCTTTTTCATGCTATAGTTCAGTTCTACAATATATTTTTCAGTTTTCAAAATGACAAATGCAAGTATATTATACAATAGCAAACTTTGCACGCAAGGTTTTATGAGATGTTGGAATGGGAAAAAATTTACTTTAATGACATCATAATATTAAAATATAAAGGAACTATCAGCTCCATTTTACTTCTTCTGCACAGTTCCAACATAATTTACGTGTTGAAAGTCTTATTGTTTGATCTGTTAGATCCTGGGAACAGAAACCTGCCTCCATGCCACCTTACACGGCTACTAAGATGGAAACTAAGTGGCAGGGCTACGTCTTACATAACTGCAGACCAAGCAGCTCTAATGAGCGCAGTCTAACTACTGCTGGAGCTGGTCGTTATGGAGGCGTGTGAGGCGGTGTAGGCTTTGTTGTTGTGGTTGTAAGTCTTTGTTGCATTCAGCTCTCAGTGTTATTTGCAAGGGATTTATTTTGATCTAGTCCCAGCAGGGCCTCCTGACAAGAGGTTCTTAATGTCGACATGAAAAATCCTGTGAAATGTTGATCTTAATTATTAGGATCATGTTTTGTTACATTAAACTTTAAGCCCTATTCTTACACTTTTAAGTGAAAAATAACTAGATAAAAGACTAGCTGACCAACTAGGTCCTATGTGGAAGTCTTAAAGGGGCTGTGTTATGTAAAATAAAACTTTTTTTTAAGCTTTATATCATGCTATGTTACCCCCTCATCAAAAACCATACCTGGAGTGTTGCCATGATTCTTTCATGCATGTTTGATAAATCCTTTGATAAAGAGAGCAACCATTCAGCTTTGTAAAACGCCTGCGTGGACCTAGCTCCGCCTTCGAGGACCGAGTTTCTCCTCAAATCTCCAGTTTCCAGGCTTCTGCCTCACAGATCAGCCCTCCCCCGTCACTCCTCCGTTCAGCTTCTTCAGACGAGCCAGCAGCAATTAGCAAACACCTGGTGGAACTGTGCATCTGCTGAGCTCATTATAGTAGCAATTTCTCAATGCAACACTCGTAAAAACTTTGTTAAAGGGGGACGACTTCTTCAGAAAGAGCAGGAGTTTTTTAAAGAGACAAAAGTCCAATTTCACGGCGTTAAATTACAAAGTAAAATTTATTTCACTTCATTTGTCATATACTGCATTTTTATAACTGAAGGTAAAATAGTTTCTTGATAGTGCCATAAAATGGCACTGTATTCCTGGACAATGCATAATGTAGCCCTTTAAGTCATGAATTAACTTCGATTAGTTACCTTCTTGGTAAAATTGCAGTAGCTACTCACAGATCAGACACCTTTTAAGTTCAGACTTAAATTTGAATGAGATGCTGTGGCATGAGCTGAAAAATACCAGTGATGCTTTCTAATCTTACAACGAACTGACCTATTATTAAAAAAAAAACAGACAGACGAAATCTGTTAGGGAGCAAACACTGTTTCACGACACTGGCATATACAGTCAACATGAATATATGGGCAGAGAGATGTTTTAAAAGTAAACTGTGGAACTTGAAGTATGCGGTGCTGAAATGAATCCAGACACTGATAGAGAAGCTTCAACAAACTGTATGTGTGAGGGTTAGTCATTCATCCACGCCGAAA
Source organism: Alfaro cultratus (assembly GCA_903066825.1). Classification (NCBI taxonomy): domain Eukaryota; kingdom Metazoa; phylum Chordata; class Actinopteri; order Cyprinodontiformes; family Poeciliidae; genus Alfaro; species Alfaro cultratus. The sequence continues at coordinate 12,592 of CAEFZX010011594.1, read as the reverse complement.
GTGCAAATTACTCATGAGTAAGAGAAGTGACAATTGGAAAGAGCTGCCAAGAGGAGAGAAAGTGAAAGGAAGTGAGAGGAGAGACGGCACTTACACTGGCGTGAGTAGACAACTCAGTGTGAAGTCTGTTTTTAATGAGGAATCTTTGTTCAAGAACTTAAACACAAAAGAAAAGCCCGTCATTATGGTCAGCCCGCTACCTGCAGCCATCTGTAAAAGATGAACACAATGGTAAACAACATTCAGAGCTGCTGCTTTTCTGTCCTGGCCATATTTCATTTTCCTGTTTTTGAAAAAGCAGCACATCTGCAAAGACAATAAGGATCAGTTTTAAATTCGGCTGCTAATGGATTAGGCTTCAAAGAAATCTCACAAACGACATGGAGAAATAAACATCCCAATTATAGATTTACTGGTTTAAAATGCCCTTGTGTTTTATTGAGTTGTGAATAGAAAAACCCTAATGCTCCCATAAATCACAGCTCTGTTTGATTTCCGGCGCTGAAGCATTGACTTTCAGCCACAAACCCATTAAACCACCCACCTGAAGCTACCAGAACTGGCAGTTCAGAGGGAGAGGAAGGCTGCAGTCTGGCCATCTTCACCCCTGAATTATGCAATATGCAGCAAAAATGGTTATATATTTTTTTCTCTGACAAGTGGTGTTACTTAGATTTATACTATGGGTGTTGTCCAGAGATTTTGTTTTCAGAGAATTAAATGACATCACCAGGTATATCAAAAGTTTTTGTAAGCACCATGATGAGTAAATCGGATTTTGTGGAAGCCTGATCAATATATAACGTAGATGGCTAAAAGTGCAAGCCTATAAAAACTGCTATTGCATGGAAATAATAAGCAGTCCTTTTCAAACATTCTTCTCCAAATATCTACATGTAGCATTTTCCAAAAGGAAACTACTGATTATAAAACGCACTGCCACCTATTCCTGTCCAGAAGTAGCATTTGCCCTGCCTTTAAAACGCTATACCACTTAATTCTCATCTCCTTTCAGTGCTCCATTTGAAATTTCTCCCATTAAGTTTGATTTCCGCAGTTAGAATTTCAACAAGGCCAATCAGTGAACAGAAGGATAATTTGTGAACGATGCCTTTGTTTGTCTGAGCTACAGGCACTGCAAAGTCATTCAGTCCGTGTTGGCCACACTTCCAAATATTGAGCAGTTAATGTCGGAGCAGGAGTTGTTCAACTCTGCACTTCTGTCTTTGCAGTGGAGGACAGCGCATGTGATTTCCAGTTAGCCAAACGTTAGTAAGTAGGTGAAATCAGATCCATGCCTGCAGCAAGCAATAGCTTCTCAGTAGCCAAGGTACCAGACTCTGTGTACTAATCAAACTAATCAAGGGGCTGATGTTTACCTGGTCAGTTCAGAAGTTTCTGGAAACCATTTTCTAGTTGGTTGGTCTCAGTACAAAGATGTAAGTTGAGACTCTGCCAGTTAAAATGTAGGCTTGCCCAGGTAAAACTAGCTGGGTATTGCTTTGGAATAGATTTTGGGACAACATCTATTCCAAGGGCTCATTGTTTTAGAACAAAGTGTACTGACACCATACATTTGGATGGTAGACTTCTGATGTTTTAATAAGGTCAAATAGGAATAACCATTAGACTTTCAATGCCATATTTAGTGATGATGTTGCCCCACGGTAATCACATGCTTGCTTGACTGAACCCTTTGAGCTTTCAGTTGGAGATATAAAGGGCTTTATAAATAAAATGTATCATTATTATGTATAGAAAAGAGAAGGGCTCAGTTCAGGATCCAGTGGAACACCATTGCTCAATCTGAGATGAATGAAAGACAAAGCATACACTAGTAAATCTGAAGTTAACCATACAAATATGACCTCTAACCCCGATAGCATCTACAGTACAAGTCTTTGATGTCAGAAAATGTAGGAAATAGAACCAGAACAGATTTAGTTAATACAAGTGTATTAAAACAGGAAAGCAGGGGAGCTATACCGGAGGCTATTTGTGTATAGGGGAAGACATGATGTACTTTCTCCAAATAAAGGTCAGTGTTATTGCTATACGAGTATCTAAACTCAAAATGACCGCACAGTGTGTCTCTAGGTGTCCACCTGAGACACACCTGACACTATATCTATAATGGTAATATCAGAGCAGTTTCTTAGTCTGAACTCCCAGACTGAGCTGTGTCCACTCAAGCTATGGTTTGGCCATTCCCTGGAAGAACCATCAAACCTTCTCCAGTTACCTGAGTGGCCCGGTTTCTCAGCGTGACCCGGTTACTTGGGTGCACATCAATGCGTGGAGTGAGTCTGCTTGAGCCGGGTGTATGTGGCCAACAGACAACTGGCTGCCTATACGGCAACCACAGAGATTCAGAGGTAACTCACAGACTCCGCTGCAGCACAGCTCAAACCAGAATGCGGAAGCTTTCGTACCGTGGCTTCATGCATGTGTGGATTTATGTGTGTTTCTACAAGACTGAATGAGAAATATTTATTATTATTTATTATTATTCATTTATTAGTTTGTATAAGAAATGTAAAGTTGGGTTGAGTGGCTTTAATGCTGGTCCTTCATTTGCTTGTTTTGATACGAACCTTTAACTTTTTGACTCTAATCCACTCAAATCCGATTTTATAGATGGTGAATTCATGTGAATATTGTAAGAACTGTTCTCTGGCTTCACAAGTAAGGAAACAAAGGAAAGTAAGGATAAAACCATACCTTCCATTGTTCTATATATTCTTCTATCAACATCCCTGCGTCCAGTTTCTGAGCCCAATGAGGTTTTACAAGGTTTTTTTCTGTGATTCCAGGAACTGACGGTCTGATGGGACACTTCCATCGCTTCCCTGTTGTCGGACCATAACATCTGCCGTTAAGCGTCGCGCTAAATACAGATATGTACTTTATGTTGGCTTTTTTTTCTGTTATCAAGTGTTTATGATTTTATATTATTACTCCAATAAATTACCCATAAAAACACTTGACAGCGTATATATTTTACCCATAATGATTGGTTTTTATCCCTAGCAACCATCATATTGTTTGTACTTTAGGAGTGCTCACCAACCACTGGGTGTTTGTCCCCACAGACGGCAAATTTGTCACTGATTTTCAATCAATTATTGGAGCAGAGAGAACAATTAGTTTGGATAAACACAGATAATTAGTGCAGCAGAAAACAGCTTGTCTCCATTAGGGTGGATGGAAACTGAGCTCTCTGTCACTGTCATCTGCAGCTGATCATCCGGCATAGCTGCTTGGTTAGATGATTGGTCTAATTGATTGCTCTGGTTGTTTGGATGTGTGGAGTGGTTGACTGCTTGATTTGTTGTGCATTTTACATCACATAAATTATTGCTTTTTAGGTTAAGTAGTTTGTCTTCTGACTGGTTGGATCTTTTTTTCTTCTGTTGTTTTGGTTGTTAATGTTTTTAATGGATTGTTTGAATTACAATTTGCATAAAGGATGAGTTGAGATATTTAAAGCAGCCAATTTATTGCTTTACTCCCAAAATTGAAGCGTAAAGGATTTGTTCGGCTTTTGGAAATGTCAGTTAGTCGTATTTTTTGAGGGCTGATTTGGTATTTGTTTGGAAGACTTGATTTATTGTTAGCTTTCTATATGGCTGGAGGATTTTTTGTAGTAACTTCTTAAATGGTGGTTTATTTGTTTTCACTGTCTTTATCTTCATATGTGGATAAAACGTTATTGATAGACCAGACCTCGACTTTGACGTTCGGGTTGCTCAGTCCAGGTCATCCAAGAAAATACCAGATGGAGCTCCTTCCTGAGTGGAGAATGAAGGTATAGTTCATGATTTTTGAAGTTGGTTTCTCTTAAAAGATGAAACACAGCTAATAGGTTACTGGGTAGATAACGCCCTTATCATCTTCATTTAGTATAAATCCAGATTATGGGACCTGAACGGTCAAAACTATTGAAAGAGCACTAGTCTAGGACCAAGTCTCAAAATGACTCCAATCTCAAAAGCATGTCAGTGTATAACACAAACACTACTTTATGAACATTTAAACCCCCCATGAGATTGGCATTGGTCAGTTATTCACACAGATGGTGCAAATGTTTTATCCTTTAAAATGGAGTTTGGAGGTTTTGCGCCTTCAATGACTCTCCTTTATGATACATGGTCTGAGAAATCAACATGTAAGGCTTTTTTTTTTGCAATTAAAAAAAGTAATAACCACTTGTTACACTGCTTTACTTTCACATCATTTAGCCTCATTAGAAGTGTTTCATTCTGAGTCTGTGTTTCACACAGGAACATTACAGGAGATGCACTTCCTCCAACCTTCCTTCATAGGCGCAAACATTGGGTTCTTTGTAAATAACTTCCCATTACAAACATGGCAACTGTTTAAACATTTGCATAGAGCACTATTTGCTTATGTAAATATGAACCCAACTAATTTGGATTTATATGAAATGAAAATGCCAAGAGACCTATATACAGCTTTGGAAAAAAATTAAGAGACCACTTAAAATAATCAGTTTCTCTGATTTCACTTTTTATAGGTATATACAGTATTTGAGTAAAATGAACATTGCTCTTTTATTCTATGAACTACTGACAACATGTCTCCAGAATGTACTATTTATTTGTAGAAAATGAGAAATGGTCAAAATAATGAAAAAAATGCAGCGCTTTCAGACCCCAAATAATGCAAAGGAAAAAAAAGTTAATATTCATTTAGAAACAACAATGCTAATGTTTTAATTCAGGAAGAGTTCAGAAATTAATATTTGGTGGAATAACTATAAGGTTATTAATGGGGTTCAGTCCATTGAAAACCCATTAATGTTTTCCAGAGCAGTATAGCTTAAATATGGAGTGTTTCTAACTTATTAAATCCCGAACTGTCACTTTAAAGGCTTCCAACAGATAAAAACAGGAATCACCATCAAAAATAAAATAAAAAAACAACTACCTTTTCCTCTAGCTTGAAATGGGCTTTAACAGTTTTGAAGTCTTTCCTACAGATTTTTCTACTTACCTGCTTGACTTTTTTTTTTATATATATATCTTAGCTAGTTTTGGCTTCTGTAGGCTCCCATCCTCCCAGAAGCCGTGCTTTATAGTTTTTGTCTCCACTGTTTTTCCTATTTTTACACATCCGTCTTCTGCTGTTAGCTCATAGTTCCTGTAATTGGAGCATCTCCTGGTTTGGAGCTCTTTTTTTTTTTTTTTTTTTTTTTTTTTCCCCAGACAGATATATTGGTGAGCAGCTCGTCTGATAAAAATGCCCTTTTTAGGCTGCATCACTGGCAAAACGACTCAGGTGGCGCTGACACAAACCAGACCCGACCACCGGCCTTATCTCTTCACCAGCAAACATCCACAAATACTGCTCCGTCGCAGCAGACAGTGTCAAATCAACTGACTGTCATATCAGCCCACCTCAAATTGCAATTATTCCCAATAATTCACACAGCTCCCTCGTCACTCTTTCCTTCTTTCGAAATCTTGCTTCAGCTCTGTTTTCCTCTGCCGCCGTCTCTGTATCTTTGTTTCAATCCGTCTGTCAAGTCATCGGGACACTAATCAGGGTTTTTCCCATGACAGATCTGTGGAGTCTGAAGAAGAAAAAAAGCGAAACGAGAGAGCTGTCTCATTATAGATAAAAAGGGAGATATAAATATCTCTGGGGTTGAGGAGTCATGATATGTTCGTTGATCTCAGTATTCATCCATATGCACCCTCTCTGTTATACAGCTTCACCATCACTGTAAAACTACCCCCATATTGAGGTAAATGTAAAGCGTTGATGCAGTTGGATTTTACAACATCAGATTGCATTACTTTGGTTTCCTAAGAAATTAAAAAATTTTTTTTTGCTGCCTGAAAGCCCTGTTGATAACATTCATACAGGGTGAGCTAATGAAAGCTAATGAACTTTACAAGACACACCTCTCAGTGTGTGGAAGCATGTGGTTGGTCGTTGCATTACGTTTGGCAACACTGATTACCCCGTCCAAATTGGAAAATGTTTCTTTTAAGGTTTTGCCGCATGTTGAGACAAAATCAACATGTTTTTTTGTTTTTTTCTCTCACAATGAAATGTCATCAAGCTAATTGGTGAACACAGATCTAATTTGTGTTGTTCTTGGTTCTTTTGTGACCTCCTGGATGAGTTCTCAATTCCCTCTTGGAGTATTTTTGGTAGTCTGACCACGATAGAAAGTTTCTCACTGTTCCACATGTTCTCCATTTGTGAATACTTGAGTCTAAAAGCGTCGGAAAGGCCCAACTTAGTTGCTTTAGCAGCGGAGACACAGGAAAACTCCGAACATTTAGTCAGAACAAAATGAAACAAAGGCATAATTTAAGATTTTGATTTCAGGAATTATTTTTCTGAAATGATGAAAACAGCAATGGAAGATATATTTTGCACGATTTTCAAATCAAAGCCTCACCCACGTAGATTTTGCTGAAACATCAAGAGGCTCTTTGATGTTCTTCATCCTTATAGTTGAATTTTTTTCATTTTTTTCTCCAATTGATTGAACACTAGTCATTCTACTTTTAATTGACTCAAGACATTTTTGAAAAATGTGTGTTTCTTTAGAGGAAAAGAAACACACAACTGGATGTCATCTGATATTGTAAAACATGATTATAAGAGACCAAGAGAGAGCAGACAGAGCAGAAACAACTATGAGCCCATAAGGGAACCTTGTGGAACCCCAAAAAACGCTATTGGACAAGAACAGCGTTTGTTCAGACAAACCCAACATTAAGTCCCAAATGGGACACACAGTACTGTGTATACAAGGTTTTACTGAAAAATGTTCCAAACTCTTCCTTGAAATCTGGACCTGGTTTCAAGGAAGAGGAAACATATGGTATTCACCTTGAGAAAATATTTTCACCCCTCGAACATCAGTGTATTTTGTGAGGTCTTAACCATCAACTTCTGTACATTTTATTCCCATTGTCTGTGACAGACAAACACAAAGTAGCTCATAATTATAAAATGAAAGTGTAGCAAAATCAACTTTTTATGGTTAGGCTGTAAAACAATATTCCAAGCTTTGACTGTCTCACAGAGCCTTGCTCAATCCAGCTTCTAGAGCAAACAAACTGGGTCAACCGTGTGTTTTATGTTTCCTTACCTGTGCCTAAGTGTAATTGCTCCGCTTCACTTGGGAGAAACCGTGACCCGTGTCGCCCCGGTTGCAACTCCGACGTGACATTAAACTTTCACACATCGGTATACATGTACATAAGTATATAGCACACTCTTCCTCCAGCGCCGCGCACAAATCACTGTGACATTTACAGCTTTTGCAGCCATTAGAGCTTAATGTTCCACTGTTGCCCGTGCAGATGGCAGCCTCCAGAGTCAGATCACGGCGATGTTTTTCTTTTCTTTTTTTTTTGTTGAAAGTGCTGAGCTTTCTCTTCGTTTTAAACACCACACCTGAGCGGAGTTCAGTTGAAGAGCGGAAAGGGATCAACTCCCATGATCCCAGATTTTACCGGATTTAAGGGCGATTAGAAGATCACGAGAAACAGATGTTAGCTTTTAGACTGACGGGTTATTCCGTTAGTATTTGATGACGACATTAGTCTTGTGATGTTGCTGGAACATATGTTCTTTATTTTTATTTTATTTCTTAGATGATTGATTGGTAGTTACTGTAACGCTCGTCATTACGTAATGATTTAAGTAAACGATTTAGCTTGATGTAACGATTTAACGAAGTGCTGTGTAATTTAAAGCTTTTCTAACACTGTACTCCACTTTGTCCTGAATATTTAGCGTCTGGCTGCTTTTTTTCAAAAAGCAGGCTGAATGTGACAAAAATACACCGTACTACAACACCAACATATTTCTTTGGGTTTATTTCAAACGGGATAGACACAGAAAAAATAAAGGATGAAGGGTGAGGAAAAGTTTAGAAGAAAGGAGGTGGGAGTAGAGAGAAGCATAGAGAGAACACGTCAACATCCTTAAAGTCTTCGTTTAAACCTGCGGAAAGAGGGAAAAAAAAAACAGACAAACCTCAACAACAAACAACATATGCATATGTAATAACAGTTATAAGATCATTGGAAAGTACTCGGTACATGGTAATAAAAAAAGAGGGTAGAAGTAGTCAGTGTTCTGGTTCCCTGACCTCGTTAATTTGAGCCGTTAAATGGAGCTCAGGTTTCAACGTGTTGCTCATAACAAATGACCCAAATGAAACTTTGCCTAATATCTGACTCTTTTGGACATTGTCAGGCTTACAAATGGAAGTTCAGTTTTAAATATGTTTGTCCCACAGATATAAGTTAATATATAATGAAGGACATCAGCCTGTTGGGGGCAGGAGGTTAACATACTGTTGCATAAGTGTTTTTTTTTTGTTTTTTTTCTGAAAGTAGCTCTTGGTTGCAGCTGAAAATGTGGTCATTAGGTGCCATGGATGTACAGTAAGTAAACAAAATATTTATCAGAAATGAGATTACATTACCAGAAGTGAAATTTGCTCTTACCGCTTTCAGGTTACACATAATAGCTTGGCCTCATTATAGTGTAAAAATAGTCTTGTATTGCGTGACGTTGGTCATTACGTTCAGTTCAAATGGTCAAGAGGAGCACAGCTTAAGTGAAAACAAACGGCTCGGTTAATGCTTTATTAATAAAGCACCAACCAATGGACCTGTAAAATTGGTCAGTCATTAGATTACCATTTGTTTTTCTTCATTAACGTAATAAACAAACTGCATCTTGTCTGATACATTTTTTGTTGAAACTCACTACAAACTGCTGTCGGTGAGGCGTCTGCGGGACTTTTTGTCTTTTACGGTGATCGCAGTAAAACAATGTTAACACAGATTAGTTTGCGTTTTAAGCTCCACACTGTTACATTGATGTTTGAGACTTTTACTTTGAAGTCAGAAGGGAAGTAGTTCTTGAGTAAACCTGCTGGCATTGAGATTCAGCCTGGTTGAAGAGTGACACTTGATTATGGGGAACTGCTGGTGTGACAGCAATTTGGGTCTTGATGAACAAAATCTAGTTCATCTACAGGCAATGTACAAAAATGGCAACTGGCTAACTTTTAGCCAATCACAGAGCTAAAGTTCCTGCTGGTGCTAAAGGCCAGGGATAGGGCTTTAGCTAACATTTGTTAATACTTCACACCACCTCAAAAACAATCACTCTTGCCTATTTTCATAGTTCATACACCAAACTTACTTTAATATAGCGTCTTACTGTAACCGCAGAAGCTAATCTCAATGGTATTCTTTATCTCCACTCTTGGAATTACACCCAATCAGTGCCAAGAAATGTAAATTATGGTCCTGGATTGGCTGCTTTGCGAATGACAGTCAATAGCTTATTAGGTTTTTCAGGATCCCAATATGCATTTTCTTTCGACTACTTTAGATGTTCTTTACAAAAAGAAAAAAAAGTAGGAACCTTTTCTGTAAATAATTTGGAGTTTTCACAAAGAAATCCATGAATAGGTGAAAGTCCGCTATATTACCTGTTGCCTTTTCTCTTGAGCTGGTTATGAAGGAAGTTGAAATGAACTGCAAGTCAAATGGGGGAATTTAAAGCCTTATGAATACTAGCATTACAACTGATTCAGTTAAGGTCTTTCTAAATAGGTAGAACCCAAAGAAAACTCTCAGCATCTCGTACGGCAAGACGTGCTGCGGATGAAACCCCGACTCTATATTACTCAGATCCCACGCAGAGACAAAGGGTACGTAAACTCAAAACAGTCTCGAGCCTCTTTCTCCATCGCGCATATTGCATTCCAGGGCTCCCACACGTTCATAAATGTGACAATATCATTTTCTGGGAGAAAAATGCACACGCTCCGCTCAGAGGGCGCCCGCCATCCCACGCCTAGAATGAGCGAGGAAGATGTGCTCTTTGCTCTTGATTAATATTTTCTTTTCGTCATCATTTCCCGCATTTCCACCCACCGGTTGGTGTGTGAGATCTGGTCTTTATTAGTCTGTTCTATACTCTAGTAGACCACTGCATAGTCTCACCTTGTAGTCAAGCACACTCAGGGGAGGTCTCTCTCTGCTCCGTTGCTTGGGTGTATATGTATAATTGTGTGTGTGTGTGTGTGATTTTGCAATGACTTCATACAATTCACAGATGTAGACAGAGAGGGAAACCCTGTCTGGTCCCTGGAGAAGTGCGTGCGTGCGTGTGTGTGTGTGTGTGTTTGCCACTGATGCAGAATGAGATTGAACTGTCTTCAGTATGTAATCCTGTGCAGATGCGGATAACGTAGTTGCTTTGAGTTTCTTGTGCTGCATTTATATTTCCTAAATTCTTCTAGATTGTTCAGTGCCAGATGAAGAGCGGTTTTGAAAAGCGTGTGCGCGGTGCTTCCTGTAGCGTATGTGCAGAATCACAGACACTACCACACAGACACACACACGCACACACACCCCAGGTGCCAATAGGGGAGAGCTTCGGTGCTCGTGGTTTCGGTGTCCCTCGTTAACTTGCTCTGTACAGGATTTCCTACAAGATGTGGCTTTAAAACCATTTCCAGACTCGTCTGTCTCCTTCTTTTTTCCCCTCCTCTCCCTTTAGTTTCTTTTAGTTATTTTTTTTTTTGGAAAGAGAGCGAGACTCTCTGCGATGGAGAGAAGGAAGCAGAAGTCTGCTTCTAATTTAAAGTGCTCTCTGGCCGTCCTCTGCTGGGTCCTAACTCCCTTCTGTGTCGAGGCACGCTGCCAAGCTCCTCTTTAAGAAAAACACAAATGAAATTCATAAATAACGCTGTGTGCCTGCGGCTCGCAGGGGAACCCTGGTTGTTTGGCTTTATCCTTATGATTTGCTTGTGTGTAATAAACAAAAGTGACTTTCATGAGGCCTTTTTTTGTTGTTTTGTTGTGCAAGAATAATATATCTAAATGGTAAAATCGTTTATGTGGTACAGCTTCTTCCATTATCGTCTTTATGCTAACATCCAGTTTTATGATGATATTCTCACATTGAGTTGAAAATCATTCAGTGCTCTGAGTATGTGCAGGAAAATGTGTATGATGGTAAAAAAAAACAAAAAAACCCACTTTGTATTTCCAGGCTGTCTTGAATCTGTCCTTCCTTCCTTCCTTCCTTCCTTCCTTCCTTCCTTCCTTCCTTCCTTCCTTCCTTCCTTCCTTCCTTCCTTCCTTCNCAAGTGACTGGAGTTCAGACGTGTGCTCTTCCGATCTATTTCCAGGCTGTCTTGAATCTGTCCTTCCTTCCTTCCTTCCTTCCTTCCTTCCTTCCTAGTTTTGTCCTTCGTTCTTTCTTCCAATTTCTTCCTTTTTTTTTTTTTAAATTTATTAAATAAATAATAATTTAAACCATGCCATTTTTAAGTGTTAGCATGCATGAACAAACTGTACCTTGTTTGATACTTTTTGTTGAAACTCATTATATGTCTTTCGGACATGTTTTGAAGCATTACTGTTGCAATAAATTTAATTCACTTTCATTTAAAACTGCCACTGCCATACTTGTGACATTAAAATCAGGTCAACCCAAATCAGTTTGTGTCTTAAGCTTGACACTCTTTTGCAACAGTGTTTGAGACTTTTACTTTGAAGTCAGAAGGGAAGTAGTTTTTGAGTAAACCTGTTGGCTTTGAGAGTCAACTTTCCTGAAGAGAGACACTCGGCCATAGGGAACTGTTGGCCTGGCAGCACCTTTGGTCCTGATGAACAAAATCTTGCTGATCTGTAGACACTGTAAGAAAATAGCGACTGGCTAACTTTTTAGCCACTGCAGCGCTAAAGTTGCTACTGGGGCTATTAGCTAAAATCCGCCAACACTTCAGTCCACCTTCCTTTTCTTCCTGTATTCTACTTGTCTAATTCTGAAATTGTCATAATTCCAAAAATTTAAGGAAATTCTCCCATTTTGTGTTTTTGTCGAGGAAAAGGTTTTCCTAAATATAAAAATGTATTTGAAAGAATCTATATATGATGAAATGTAGTCCAGTCTTTTAACTTTTGGCCAGTTGCTTCATGCTCATTGGTTAGAAATTTGTCACACACAGCTATGCACCAATGAGCACATTGTTTAGCAACTTCGGATTAAGTGACTTGCTGAATGGCAGGAGAGGAAGCTAGAATTGAACCCAGAACGTTTTGATTGCACAACAGTCAACTCCTCCCATGGGGCTCTTTGTAATTGAACACAAGAACAACTTCCTTTCATACTTCGAAATAAATGTAACAAACATGAATACAACAGGATGCCATAGATAATAACTTTAATTAATTCTGATTCCATGTTCATATATTGTTGTGAAACATGCTGAACAAAGAAGGAAGAAGGAATGAAGAAGTTTCAAAGACAATATGTTTAGACGTGTCTGTTGAAGGCACCACACCATTCCTGCCTCAGAATGATACAGAGCTGTTTGATTAACTCACTCCCCCCACCTAAGATCCTCATTTGACCCCAACATTGGTATTTACAACATAGAGTTTATAACACATTGTGCTTGACTGAGTGGCTGAGCAGATTACCTTGTTGCTTTGTGACCAGAGTGTTAACCGATCCTAGGAATTGCGCCTGGCTGGGAGAGGGTGTTTGGAATATATATATATAT
>CAEFZX010011590.1:0-26010 GCA_903066825.1 Alfaro cultratus | reverse complement strand
GCCTGATTCAACTGATTGCAGTTCAACAAACGCCTGTTAATCAGTCATCAATTGAAATCAGCTGGACTGAAGCAAGGGAATACCTAAAACATGCAGGGCAGTGAGCCTTGAGGACCAGGGTTGGGAAACACTGCTCTAAATTATACATGAGTTAAATAAATCTCACCAACTGCCTAAATCAAATAATGTCTAGTAAAAGAGGGAAACATTCAGTCAAAGTCAAATGCAAGTTGCATCAAAATAAACAATCCCGACTTACTAAATCCAAACTTCTTGAGAACACAGCTAGCTGATTAATGCTGGTTCTGATTGGCTGGTTCTGACATAGTTGAGTAATTCTGCAGAACACAGGGAGGAGGCAGAGGAGATCGATCATTATTTATTTATGTTTTCATAAATTATCTCTCATGTTTGGAAATAGTGAAAGTTTGGTAACACTTTATTTGACGGGTTGTGAATAAGACTGTTATGACACAGTCATAAACATGACATAACACCTGTCATGAACATGAGTAAGTCTTCATGAATAATTATGACTGTTGTCATAAAGTGTCTTTCGGTAAATCATGACACTTTTAATACAAAGTTGACATTATTCAAAATGTCTTTGTTATGACAACTTGACATTAACCAAGAAATCATGATCTGATATAAATTTCTCATAAAAGTATTACTGATTAAACTTTAAAATTATGTAGCTTTATGTTATTAAAGCTAAAGTTTAATCAGTAATACTTTTATAACAAATTTATGTCAGTTCATGACATGAAGGTTGAGCAGCGCTATGTCTGTGAAATATTACTACCAGTAGCGAATAGCAGCAGTTCAACAGTGAGAGCAGAACCAGTGTTTTTACAGCCAGATCGAAGACTTGAATTATTTTTCGGGTTATTTGTTTAGCTTTCTGACCCTGATGCTAATGCGGGTGAGTGCTTTACCTGCTATCCAGATGTCCTTTTGTTCCTGCATTGAGCCTTGATATAGACAAACTCCGTCAAGTGTTTGCTTTTTTAAATGCCATATTAGATTTGTTGTGTTGATGCATTTTGACGTGCTTCACCTCCGAAGTAATTTTCCCGCTGCGCCAAGCAAACTTCCCCCATTCACTTTCAGAGCGTTAAAGTTCCACACGACAGGATTTGTTGCCGCGCGCTTGGGCATTGTGAAGGAAAGAGGAGATCAGCTGCACACACAGACTGCGAAGTGAGATAAATGTGATCGGTTTTGGTGATCGGCAACAAGAGACCGTGATCGGTGATTACCGATCAACTTTTTCACAGAAATCGGCCGATTAGGATCAATGGCCGATCGATCGGCACGCCTGTTATATATATATATATATATATATATATATATATATAACTCAAAAGGACAGATTACCGGACATTACTAAAAGTGTGAACCCTACCTTTCACCGAGGTGTTGGGCGGGGGTCCCTCAATCCGAAGGTTCCATGGCGGATCCCCTTGGTTGGCAAAGTCCCTCATCTTCAGGTAGCTGATTGTGAGGCGGATGATGGAGGCCTTGTCCAGCTGACTGGTGATGGCACCGGGCAGCGGCAGCATCTTGGCTAATTCATAGAATTCAAAGTTCTCTTTCCCTCGCCGTGACCTTGCAGCGTCCCTTGACTTCTCCTTCCGGAGAGCCTGCAGCCTGGACACACAGCAACCACAGAGCAATGTAAGGAATCTAATTATGAAGATCATATGCCAAATGTGATTTAGTAAAAAAATGTCTACAACACAGAAAAAAAAATCAGCTTCTTTATCAAATAATGTGTATCTGATGTAATTTGAATGCAGATTTTAGTTATTCTGTTGCATTTGGGTAAATGACAGAATAAAATAAAACCTAAACTCGACTAAAAGCTAACTTTTCACAGCAGTCCTTTCTTTCACACTGGTTAAACTTTGACTCCTTCCACAAAACTTAAAAATTTGCTCATTATAACAAGGCTACACCACAAAGTAATGACATTCAGGCTTTACGGTTTTCCTGAATTTCTTATTCATAAAATTTTATTAATAACGTTCAACTCTGTTACTCTACATCAAAGAATAACTCTGTTTACTTTCTCTCTCACCCTTGAACAACAACTGTGACAAACACTTTTTCCTGCGGCCGCTCATCATCATAGGACGCCATTATGAATTAACCTGGCAATAAATCAGCTGCTAAAAACCTCTGTGGGCTTCCTGTTGGCCACACACACATACACACACGCATACACACGGACAGGAAGACAGGTGATTAATTTTTACTGGAGAAAAAGAAACAGGGGGACGGAACGAGGGGATGAGATGGAGAGATAGCACACACACACTTGTTGGGGGACTTGTTTAGGGCTAGAGATGAAAAATGGCTGTCATCTGGCCAAGAATATCATTTTCATATTGTTTCCCATTCATATATCAGGCAGAATAAACAATAAATGGAGAGAATGAGATGTGCTGCTTTTTTTTAAAACTAACTTCTTTTGTCAGATTAGAAGTTGTGAGATTTTCTTTATTACTTTGTTAAGGCACTTTACAGCATCAACATCCTATGCTCTGTATAAAGAATTAAAAGTACATTTTGGAATTAGCAACCTTTAAGCAGGTATTAAAAACACTTTTCATTAAGCCCACATTTCTGTTTTAAATGTTTTCTACTGGTCTGTTTTATAACTAATTAATTAATCATGCAGTAAATAGAGACAAACTCAATGATTTCCATTTGCAGGATTTTTTCTTTCTACAAATTAAACTACCTACAGTGTCACGATTTGCAGTTGTTGTTGGTGAGGATGGAGACTTGCTGAACTCAGGTTGTGGTGTGATTAGATGGTTTCAATGTAATCCAAAGAGTACAAGGTTCAGGCAGCACAGGTGAGCAAAAGCAATAGTTCTGACACATGGTAGCAACTGGTAGTAACCCAACAGGACTGACAAAGTCATCTGACATACAACTTACAATTTAAGACTAGGATCCGATGCAAACAAGAGACAAGGTAGGTTTAAATACAGAGGGAAGGTAATCAGGGGAAACAAGGGCCAGCTGGGGCAGTCAAGGGGAAGACGAGACAACACAGGAAGTAATTTACACAAAAACACACAAAAAACATGCCTACACACAGATGCAATAAATTTCTAAGTAAACAGAAACCTTTTACTAACAATCTAGGAGATTTTAAAATGCAGAATAAGTAAATAGAGAATACTGCAGCCAGGTTGCACATGTCTGCTGCCACGACATGTGATGAAATCCAACAATGAAATGAGCATGCACTCAGAATGCTTATATGACATGATAGTTACTGCAGCATGTGCAAATCATTATAAACAAGCAAAGTCATAAAAAACAAAGAACAGCTCTCACTAACTTAGACCTGAGAGGCTAAAGAGCCGTTCAAAAGAATCGGATCGTTCATAAGCACCACATCACTGGTATTCTCAGGTCACTGGGTAGAATTCACAGTATCCCACTGTGTCATGACTGGGCATGTTATTTTGCCAGACTGTCACAATCTGTTTTCTTATGACAGAAAAAAGTATATGTCTTGCTATGCTGCCTATCAAATATAATAAAGTTCATCTTATTTAAAATAATTTGGTTGGCATCCTGCAGTAGATCATTACTTCATCCTCAGTAAATGATGCAGAACTGAATGCAACTGCAGAACTTGATCCATGTTTGGACTGTTTGGATGTAGCTGAGCTTTCTGAGTTATCAAAAATATTAGCTTCATCTAAACCTTTAGCTTGCATGTTGGACACGTCCCAACCAAATTATTTAAAGTGTCCCCTGTGATTACTGACCCCAAATCAAAAATGATTACTCTATCAACAGTAAATGGACATGTACCACAAGCTTTTAAGGTAGCTGTAATTAAACATTTACTTAAGAAACCTTCTCTTGATTTAAATACAGATCAATATCTAATCTTCCTTTCCTATCTAAAATAAAAAAATAATATTTTCCAATCAAGTGTGTGAGTATTTAAATAGTAATGACCTGTCTGAGGAGCTTTAATCAGGTTTCAGAGCTCATCTGAAACACTGCTGAAAGTTACTAATGATATTCTCTTGACTTCAGTGATGGACTTGTGTCTGTTCTGATTTGGCTAGGTGTCAGTGCTGCTTTTCACACAGTCAACCACAATATTCTCTTACAACAAAACAGTCCAGGCTACAAGACAGTAGCATCGTTTTGGTGGCTGGCTGAGGCACAGTGCATGTCAGGAACCAAGAACAGTGGAGGACAGTAATTCTGCTTCTCCTAAGACCATCCTACTTTCACATTTAGTGACAAAAATGATAAAAACAAGTTCTATAAGTTTCAAGTCAAAGTACTTGCTCCCTGGAATGTATTGTGAAAGTCATTACCAAAAAACATGAGACAATGGTGCAACATTATAGATGTTTATGGCTTTGTATTATTGTAGGTGTCATGGTGTGAGTTTTAGGAGCAAAATGCAGACATGAGCTGGGAGCATGGATCATTTTGAAAGTTTTAATGAAAAATTACAAAATAATTAAGCTACAAAACACCACAGGGAGCCAGAGCAGAAGAAAATCCATAAATCCAAGGAATAAGCTGGCAGGGGACAGAGGTAAGGAAAATAACTGGGCACCACAGGAGCGACCAGCCAGGAGTGTGAGCAGGAGAAGTGTTTAAATACTGAGAGGGTGAATGCTGGAACAAAGACCTGGGCTAATGAGCTAATGGGCTGCAGGTGTGAGGGGAGAGAGCAGAAGGCAGGCTGAGGAGAGAGAGAGAGAGAGAGAGAGAGAGAGAGAGAGAGAGAGAGAGACTGGCACAGGGGGCGAGGGAGAGTACACAAGAGACTAGGAAATGAATCTAACTTAAAATAACTAGACCTAAGAACCAGAATTATACTAGGAAACAAGGAATACCTAGAGACAAGAAATAAACATAACTAGAAACAAGCAGGACTGAACTAAAGGAAAACAGAAACAAGACTGAGCTAATCAAAGAAACTGTGGGACACAGAACAATCAAACCTAAAAAAAACTATTCAAAACAACCCAGGGCATAAAAGTAGGTTTGGAAGTCGGTGCAAAACACAACTGCCATAAATTGTGTGTATTTGAGTTCAAAGTTCACGTACAACATATCAGATGTATCAGAAATAACACAATGAGCAAATTATTAGTAATGTTTATGTTTTTGCTTTAATCATCCACCCAGGATCCAAAACTGAACATTGCAGAGTGCTCACAAAGCTGCATGTGTTCCTTACCTCTCTCTCTAGATTCTGTTTTAGGAGATATGGATTATCCTTTCCGCTGTAGTCTCTGTGTCACTTCCACTTTCCCACACTGCCAAAATCACTTAGTTCCTAATTTCAACCTCTCTGCTCATCCAATGACCTATCTGAGAGGATCCTCCCAGGAAGTCAGTCCCTACAGTCGCCATCCTTTAGATTCATTCTTATTCAGTCACTGCCTTTCAAACCTTCTGCTGCACAGCAACAAGTTCATCCTCTCTGTGCTCAGATCTCCAGAGCTACATCCCTCCACTAGCATCTATGCCAAAGATAAAGTGAAGACATCATTTTCTGAGACCTAATTCTCCTCACTGTAGACAAGTCACTGCAGGGACAGACAAATTCTCCACCTGACTGTCCCCCTCTCTGTTTTCACATAATGGTATGATTCCATATCCTCATAGGTGATTGGCCACAAGGCTGCCATGCTAATCAAAACAAAGTTCTGTCCTGAGCAGGTGGAGCGACTGAGCGTGAGAGCTTAGCAGGGAAAGTGAAAAAAAAAAGCAGGGAGTCGGCTCTTCTGATTCACTACAAAGCGTTGGCTCTTAGAGCCATCACCACAGCAACCACCCACACCAGAAGGAAGTTGAAGTAAAAGAGCATCATCAGGAGAACGGGCAGAAGAGAGGCAATTTCATCTGAGCTTCAGTTAGAGGTACGTAACCAGGGTAACGGCAGAAGGCGCTCCTCACTGTGAACTTCTGGCTGGATCTAAATAAAAATATAAACTTAAATAAGTTATCTATGTTGTCATGTGGTGCTATCCTAATTAATAACTACATCTCAAAAGGCTAATTTGTAAATAACAGAACCCATTAGTTAATAATTTATAAAATTACCAAACAATTTTTTTTCCTTTATCCAATTAATTTCTGCTACTAGAATATTGTGGTAAAACATAATAAACATAACATCTATTGGTAACTATAAAAAACTATAAAACATGGTAGAAAGGTAGAACATGGGTCAAATTTGATCCACCTAAAAGCTTCTAAAGAGAAAAAAATCTGTTGAAAGCTGTTTTTCCCTAACTGGATCGTGGTGGGCTATACAGGTGTGGAAAAGTATGGAACATCTTCAATCATTTTTCAGGTGTGAATAAAAATGAAATTCTGTACACTTCAGACTTCCAGCACCAGTCATCTGCAGAAATACTGAGATGCCTCTGCAGTTGTCGGGTTTTTAAGAGATGGAGAAGAGGCTGAGTACAGAGAGCTGGTGGAGCGCTATGTGGCATGATGAAGGAACAATCATCCTGTCCTAACTGTGAACAAAACAAAGAAGATGATTGGAGGTTTCAAGGAAACAAGGTAAAGCCAAACACCTGTTAAACACTCTGGATGGGAGACTCAACAGTGAAGCTGTTTCAAAGAAAGGACAGAGAAGACTTTACTTCTACTAACTGTTATGAATCTGGAGATTATACTGTAAAGAATAAAATCAAGAAAATGATGGACAACCTCAAGCTCTTTAAGAGACTGCTTTTCAACAATAAAGTGTCTTCAGTCAGAGACCTCTTTGGATTTGCTGTAATACAGGCAGCTACAGAAGTTTCTTCTCTCAAAGTGTTTGTGTGTTGATTGGATCCAAATGAAGATGAGCAGAGGCAAGTTGAGGGTGAGATTTTAATGAAATAATAATTAAAGACTTACAAAAAAACAGGACAGCATTGGGTGCAAAGCAGGAACAAGCAGAGAAGAAGTAACGGGAAATAAAGAGAAAAAGAGACATATTGTGAAACTGGGAGAGTGAATGTTTGAACAATGCAGCAGGGCTGATTAACAGGTTGCCGGTGTGAGGGGAAAGAGCAGAAGGCAGGCGGGGGAGAGAAAGTGAAAAAGTATGGCTAAAGAGTGAGGAGGAGGAAACAGACAAGGACATTGTGAAATCAAATCTAACTGTGACAAAAACTAACTAAACAGAGGGTATAATTAACAACCTAACTAAAAATTAACTAAGAATAGACTGAAATAAAGAAACAAGACTGATCTAATCAGGGGAATAACTAAGGCAATTACAGAACAACAAATGAACAAAACTACAAGCCCAGAAAAAAACCAAAACAACCGAAGATCCTGAAGCCTGTGATGACGGGTGTTGGGAAGCGACATGCAGGCAGCCAGATGGAATTTATTTGTTCACAAAATTGGAAAGCATTACACTGAGGCACAACAAATATGTCTTCATGTCTGTCTGCTGTGTGTAGGATTGTGAATATGTGTGTGAGTCCGTACACAAGGAGGCGTATTTGACCTTGACTCAAAGCGACATATTTATCATGTAGTGGTGGAGTAAGTAAATGCAACTGTGGCTGTGATCTGTGTTTGTGCCTGTGTGTATGTCACCGTTTGGGTTTTATAAACATGAAATCAAGCCTTGTCGTAAAGTTCAGCCAGGCGACTTGATGGTGTTTTAAAGAACCTGTTGTGGCAGGTGGGGTGTGTGTGTATGTGTTTTTTTGTGTATTAAGTCATAAAGTTCAGTGAGGTGGGTCCGCGCTTTATAAACAGCTTGTCAGCCGAAATAAAAGATCCATGTTCCTGTAAGTGTGTGTGTGTCTGCAGGTGTGGGTGTGTGCATGTGCGTGTGTGTGTGTGTGTGTGTGTGTGTGTGTGTGTGTGTGTTAGTCTTTTAGTTGCATTCAAGTAGGATCAGTGCAGAAGTTAGGGTTTAACTACCAGGTCAACTGGAGGCCACACTGGTTATGAGTCATGACAGCAGACTGTTACTAGGCAGATTTATTTCTGAACCTTGATGATGATAAGTTTGTAAAAAGATCACACATCTTAAAAATGGTTTGAAATGTTAGCTGGATAAACTGTCATTGACTTCTATTAAGTGTGTCATTTTAAAGGTATAGCTTGCTATTTCTAGAGTTTAGCCAGTTAATCGGCCCCAATCTTCACTCAGATTGTCAACATCTGTCCGGAGCTGTGTAAGGTCCACGCCTGCTTCATGCACGACTACCGACCTGTCGCCCTGACGACTGGGTTCAGATGTGTTCAGATGATGAAGAACTGGTCAAGTCCAGAATGTTCATTCTGGTCACAAACATGCACACACACAAATTTCATAATGTAACTTTGTATCTCTCACCACAACAGTTCTTTCCCATATCTCTACTTTTGAACTTTCAAATCAGGCCACCCCAAACATGATTTCACTTGGGTCTATCTGTTTCTATGGTGACATGTGCTTGCATACACACACAGCTACTAGGTGTCCACAGAAATGGCACTAGAGAAAATAAGTCATATATTTTTAACCAGCTTAAAAAAACACAGATGTCAAGAGATTTGTAAATTTGTTGCAGCTGCAGATATAAATTTCCTAAAATGTTTTCTACCTGCTATAACTCAAGACAAAAGGGGAGTAGAACTTTTTTAGTATTTTCACAGATATGGATCACTACATGTTCATTCAGAAGAAGGGATTGTGGCAAAGTAAGTTTTTTTCTTAAAGAAACTGGAGTATTCTAATCCAGTCTTGTATACAGGCTAAATCAGTTGGGGTAACACTTTATTTGACAGGTTGTGAATAAGACTGTCATGACACCATCATAAACATGACATAACACCTGTCATGAACATGAGTAAGTCTTCATGAATATTTATGACTGTTGTCATAAAGTGTTATTCAGTAAATCATGACACTTTTAATACAAAGTTGACATTATTCCAAATGTCTTTTGGCTATATATATATATATATATATATATATATATATATATATAGCCAAAGTGGATCTGGGTCAGGAATATTGCTGTGGCATGGGGAAAAAACTCATTACCATTTCCTATGTTGGCTTGTGACATTTTGTGGATGTCAATAGCTTGTGAGGCAGTTAATGTTTTTGTGAAAATTAGGCTGCAGGACGAATGTCCACATGGGATGAGATGCTCCCTGACCCTGGCTGTGGCCGAGCTAGAGACTCCATTGAGCCCAAGTTCGCCATCTGCTGAGAAGTGAGTACCACGCCGGAGGAGAAGACAAAACCAGCACTGCCCTTCCCAGAGCAACAGAACAACAGCTGATTAAAGTTTCACTATTTTGGAAAATAGTGAATCTAAAAAAAAAAGAATGTGTTTCACAGATAATATAATTTCAGATGGTTTGGTCTGTGCCATATCTTGATTATTGCTTGCCTTTTTTTTCGGCTTTTCGGTTTTAAATTTATTATATTTTTTATATATAATCTTTTTAACCAATCATTTTCTGTAACAGGTATGAGGTATGATTACAATGGTTAGAATGCCTCCTGGACGCCTCCCTGGTGAGGTGTCCTCCAGTGTGTCCCTTCAGGACATACTGGAGGGACTATGTCTCTCTAGTGCTCTGGGAACACGCTGGGATTCCCCAGGAGGAGCTGGACCATTAGCTGGACAGAGGGAAGTCTGGGCCTCTGCTAGACTGCTGCCTCGGCCTATCCGGTCTGATAGACAGACAGACAGACAGACAGACAGACAGACAGACAGGCTAATTGATTTACAACTGAATTTGTTTCTTGTTTATTCACAAATGGCAAATAGTATTATTTGAAAAAGGAATGAAGGACAGACATTTAAAGAATTGCAAAGAGAAAATGAAACAAAAAATTGACTTCGTCCTAACCCCAGTTTGCTTCTGTCCTCCTGCGATGCACTTTTTCTTCCCCTTGTTTTCTTCTTTTAAGCCACATCTTTCAATACAACCAATCAGATGACCCACAGCCAAGGTTCCACCCTGTCAACTTCAGCCAGAACAAGAACACACACACTTACACACACACAAACTGAGACAAAAGGCCCTTCAGAAGGAGGGTAATTGCTTCCATAGCGATGGGAAAGGAAGGCAGAGAACAAGTGTCACTTTGCATTAAGGCCCGCCTGCTGACATTGCCATGGTGATGACACCACTATTCACTATATGTGTGTGATCACTGATCAGGGGAGTGCCAAAAGCAATCTACGTACAGAGAAGTATGAAACGACAGCGAAGAAGGAGAGAAAAGAAGAAGGGCAAATAGCTACTGATGAAAAGAGCCAAATAAAATAAAGAAATCCCAATGGGACAAAAATGAAGTAAGGTTGTGAGGCTCAGACTAAGAGGGGAACAGAAGAGAGCTGCATCTTGTATTGATTATAAATGTTCAATAATTTGACTTAGATTCAAGTCAGATTGTGAAAGGGAGGATTTGATTGAAAGCTGTTCACAGATTGTGGGCTGTTAATCACTTTTACTAATCTGTCCACTGTTAATAGTAGCCTCAATATAACTACACTGAAGTGAACACTATTACTTTCAGTATGACTTTGGGTAATTTTGGAACAATATCAACTTTTCTTACTTCTGGTGTCTCAGACATTCGCTGTTCAGCTAGTCTCATTAATGAAAAAAGAACTTTGCTCTTTTCAGAATAAAAGCATAATCTGCTCTGTTCATTTAGAAATACAAATCTCTCTTCTGTCCCCTACATATTCACCCACATGCTCCATTTTTGTAAATTGCCTAATATGGAACTTGTTTATTGCTTGACTTAACTGCAATTGCAAGACTGATTTCCTCAGTCTTGTAAATCCTTAATAATATCGAAACGAAGACAAGAAAATCCTTCAAACCCTTTTCAGCGAAGAGTAAAGGAAACAAGGGACAATTTTAACACTGAAATAAATATGTGCTTTCTACTCAAAACAAAGACAAAATAGGAGCACTTCATGCATTTATCATCTTTTTATCATATTTTGTATTATTTCTAATGGGACAAGCATGACATGTATAAAAAAAATGCAACACAGCAGATTTTTACATTTTGATGTTAAATGTTTTTAAAGATGACTGTCAAAGGTTCATGTGTAAATGCAGTTTTAGGAATTTCATGGACCTACATACACACCACATGCAAATGTACGAATTGGATGGAAAAATAACCACTGACCCAGACATACACATACCCACACATACGCATGCACACACACACATACCATATTTGAAAAAAAAACAAAAAAACAACAACAGCCTTTTATAGTGCCATGCCTAAATTTATGTATACAATAACTGAAATAGGCTATGATTTAATGCCAGTCAATCTTCTCATCTGCTTTTTTTTTTTTATCTCACTGTCTAGCATAAAGACATTAGCGACCTGGGTCTGCCTGTCGGGACTGAGTAGCTGCTAAAGTGTATGTATTTATGCTAGCACTTATTCTAGTTTGAACCATGTTTAATCAGTGGATGCCACTGAATAGACAGGATTCGGGCAAACACCTGTTATTCTTTTCTTCACCTACAAACCTATTGAGAGTCACAATTCTTTATAAAACTGATGATGATGAAGGAATGTTCCATTATTCCCCGATATAGACTTTACATGCCCACTAAAGTTCACAATGAATTTAATACGAATGTAAAGAAGGTTTAGTCTGTGTTCAGATTCACAAGATGCATCACAGAACTATTTACATTTGTAAGCTTATTTTTCACATCAATAGAACAAATGCAGTGGAGGTTTAATATAGTTCTAATGATTAATTATAAACTGAATGTCTTAATGTCTTTTAAAGTGCTTTTCCAGTGGAAAGATATATTTTTACGTTTATAATAATAATAAAAAAAATCATTTTTTGTAAAGTAATTGAACTTTACTTCAATTCAAAATCCATGTCAAAATCCAGCTAAGTTAATGAAGGCCCTATTTAGTCAAATAAATACAGGAAATTTAAATATATATATTTTTTTATATCCTGACCAGTTAAGTAGTTATATGATAATTCACAGACTTTTTACAACATCCATTTTTGCTTCCAGACATTTTGTCATTTAATTTCATGGCAACAGTTATCTCCAACTTTAAGGCACACATTCATTATTGTTCCACACAGCACAATTAACCAAAGCTCCTCTGACTAATGAGATAATAAATATTATGGGGATAATAATGTGAACTTTATGGATATAAGCTCAGAGTATTAATTACAAAGTATGAATATTAATATGAACTAATGGCTTTAGGGTACTGGTGCTTTGTGACACACTTTTCTATGTCAAACCACCAACAGAAACAAAACAAATACAAATAATGAAGCAAATTAATAAATCCAAAGCTAAAAGGAATGTTTTGAAATCAATCACTGGCTGCTGGCTTTTCATATTTCAATAAGGCAACTGAATGAAAAGGCTGCAAATTATTTATTTGGTATATTTTTTTTTTCCTTGAAGACATTAGCGATCCTAAAGTTAAGTTCCCCCTCACAAATAATTTGGAATCAGAATTCCTTTTATTGTCATTGTGCAAGAAAGACAGCATGTCTCAGGTCAATAATATTTTAAAATAAAAAAAATGATAAATGAAGAGATCTTCAAACCCTCTACAGGAATGTGACTAAGTATTGATAGATAAAAAGGTTGTCAAACAAACATAATACAACCATGCAAAGCATTTTCTACACATCAACCCATCAGCCCTCAGATATTTTCTGGTGGGCATCTTGGGGTCCAGATTCTCACCCAAAGACCTTTCGACATGTGGAGAGAAGCTGGAATCGAACCTGCCGCTGACTACATTCAGGAGTTACTGGTTATTCTACTGAAAACTGATGACTCATCAGTTTTCAGGCAGATGAATTCAGATTTTCACTTTAATGTCTTAATATTGCACTGAGTTAATAACACCACAAAGTCCAACAAGGTTCCCAAAGTAAGCACAGAGTGGTTTTCAGAATATATATTCTTTATCTTACAATTGGCCAAAAGGCCCAGGCTTAGTATTGGCTGACCAAAGAACAGAGTTCCATTCAGAGTGCTACCAGAGTTTATCACAGTTATGTCATTTTTTGTGTGTCAATTTTAGTTATTTAATTTACAATCCATCCTTACCTTCTCATTAGTCTAGAATCAGTTTGAGGCAACGGCGTAAGGCCCTGACCTCCCTCTGCGCCCAGACCTCCCACTGCCCGGCCACTTGGGCCAGTTCCCTTCAGGCCAGCAGAGAGACACAGTCCCTTCCACACCTCTGGGTCTCACCAGGGAGGTTTAGGCCCCATCACTTCATCTATCTCTTCAGCACGACAGACTGGTACAGCGCTGACATCACAGCGAAACGCTGCAGCAGTTCGCCTATTGATCCACTGCCCTGTATTTCCCTCATTCCTGAACAAAACCCAAACATATATAAACTGCTCCTCTTGGGACAGGACCCTTTTCCCGACCTAGAGAAGGCACTTCACCTTTTTCTGGCTCAAGTCTTTAGATTCGGAGGGGATGATTCTCATCCTGGCTGCTTCACAGCCAAGAGAGCCTCATCATCTGTATAAAGCAGAGACCCAATCTAAGGCCACCTAACAGATCCCCTCATCAATTTGGCAGCACCTAGAAATTCTCTCCAGTTATGAACAGGTCATCTCCAGGTCCATAAATTGTGAAAACTGGTTGGGTGAACCCCTGTGCCCTCCAGGACCCTGCTGAGGGTCCAGAGCTGGTCCAGGATGACAACCACACTTCTGGACCACAGTCTTCAAAATTATTGATTTAGAATTATTACTACAATTATTTCCAAATTATACCTACCCTACATTTTAATCATAATTTAATGTCTTTTCAGTTCATCTTTTATTTTGATCATCCTCCAGTTTCTCCCTTTATTTTATTTTATTTTTTAACTCATTGTCCTTCTCTTCTGTAGCTCATGTCTTTTACATATTTTCTCTTTCCTCTCGTCAGCCACGACTTTTCTTCCTCTCCTTCACTCGATCCATATGTCCTCCTGTTCCTCCTCTCCACTCCTCCTCCACCTCCCCGGGTTCAGCGGTGTGGAACAGTTCAGTATTAGCTCTGAAATTAGCAGCAATCCCCCGTTAAAGAGTTGGCAGGAGCAGACACACACACACACATCCATGCGTACGCACACACGCTCAGACACACCCACACCCACTCTCACAGTGGGAAGTGTTAATGGTGTAAAAGCTGCTGCCACCTTGGAGACACGAAATTACTTCAGATCGTCTTTTGCTTCATGTCTTTATCAGTCCTCCTCCTTTTTCTTTCTTAACACAGGCGGTTTTTCTTTATTTTCTTCTTTTTCTCCGTCCTTTCTCTGCAACCACTTCTGATTTCTATCATTCCTTCCCTCCCTCACCCTTTCTTCTCCTCTTGTCCTCCTTTAACCTTCAAACAGACAACTCTCTCTGTCTCCTCCTCTGGCCTGCAGCCAGCAGACAGTGAATGAGTCTCTCTTCCCTGGCAACCTACATCAACTCCCCTCTTGTACTCTTCCTTTGGTCTCATCATTTATTTCTATACATATCTTTTTATCTGTTTTAATACATGATCTTATTTGTTTCTAATCCTTTCTTACTTTCACACTAAGCACATTTTATGGCTATTTCTTCTGAGGTGATGGTTAATTATAACAAATTTTGCATAACTTAAATAAACTTTTTAAGATTATAGTTCACAACAGTAGGATGTCCTCCAAACACCAAATTTAAACTTCAGTAAACTGTAAGGCATGTTGACTCATGTATCATCTTATAGACTCTCTCATTCTGTGCTCTGTGGGTTATTTCTCATGTACCAGGGATCATTTATCAATCTGAACACTTTGAAACCGTTAAAGTCATGACTAAGACTTATCTTAAAGAGGGAAACACTCTTGAAATGAATGTTTAACAAGAGAATATCTTCCAAACTACAAGGGATGAGCACTTTGGTTCAAAGCCAACAAGATTAACAGTGTGGTGTGGTGAGCCCCATCGCAGAGCTTAGTCCAGCAGATGAACTGTGGGTGACATCAGTGTTTTTGAGGGAAAACCAAGAACCACAGAGGAACTGTGGAAAGTGATCTGTCATTCTGGTGGAACAGAGATGCAAAGAAATTCTCAGAAATACATTGGGTTACAAAAAATATTTTTGGAAGTTGCCTATGTTTTTTTCAATTGAATTAGGACTATTTTGCACAACTGAATCTAGAAATTACATCCATTTTTCTCAATCAGGTCAGGTTTTTATTCTAACTTGATTTAGAGAAATTTGATCTGACTAAATTGATTACATTTTTGTGACATTATCATTTCATTTCCATTCACATTTCTCATCCAAAAAAGGCTTTAGGAGAAAAGAAAGAATTCTAACAGAATGTGTTAATTAAATTTTACAAACTTGTATTTCTGTAAATTGTATAAAACACTGATCAGGGTAAGTGCATGTAAATTCAACATTACATCTTCATTGTGCAAAATTTTCCGTCTCTTTTCTGTCCTAATGGACTCTCTCCCCCTACTCATCACTCATGGATGTGAGAACAAGTCCTGCATTTTGATGCTCATGCTGCATCCATATTTCAGAAAGTTGGCCTGATTGAGCAAAACCAATGTGATTTTTGGATTCAGCACATCAAAATGACCCGAAAACAGCTGAAAACCCCCTGACAATTTTATGGCTGGTCACCAGTGTTATACTATTACTAAATATTTGTTCAGATATTGACAGGAAAGACAAACTGTCAGTCATCTGGTTTATCCAGTAAATGTTTAACTTTCAGAAAGAAGTTGCAGGCACTTGTGTTTCTGAACAGCCTAAGATTCTTTTTCAACACTTTTTCTAGACTGAGAACAAATTTGTTAAACGGTTTTGATCTGGAACAGTATTCCTGATGTTTGGTGTGCAACGGAAATAGATTATGATATAAGAAACTGAGGCTTGACATTTTTTGTTAAGCTAATTGATATTAGTTTTATTACAATTATATATAATCAGAATAAATAAAGCCTCAGACGCAAAAGATTTAGCGGTGAAAACGAGGGCAGGCATTCTGTGGATGTTTCCACTGTCCATCACACATGGATTATATAATTAGGCTATTGAATAAAAAAACTGTGCATGAGAAGGTATTTCAGTCGTCCGATTCAGGTGTGTTGGACATATGACACATCAAAGCCCCATGACCAAGGCCAGAAATAGTTTAAGTTCAATGTGATTACTGGATTACTCTGGGCCAATTTTCTCCACACCTGGCAGCTTTCACTGCACAGCAAAATGTTGTTCAAGATCTGCATCTGCTGATTCATAAAGTCTAATGAACTTTGGTCTCCTTATTTGGAAATTGTGAAGAACTTTAGTAATCAATAAATCAAATGGAGGTATTGGAAAATTTGGATCATCCTTGGTCTGGTGGAACATTCAGAATCACTCTCCGGGCAATTTGGATGCTGACTTGCAGGGTGGGTACAGGTAGCTTTGCCTTATTAATTTGTCAAATGATGTTCCAATATAATCAGCAGGAGAGCTGGAGGTGGCAGGTTTATATGATCCTTCACACTGGAAAATTCTGACTTAGGACATGTTTTTTTCTTGGTTGGAATAGTCATGCTATGTAACTTCATTGAAGATAAAAACCCTAGTTTGGTTACTACTTGATTCTGAGTAAAGTCAGGCCTTTGACCAACAGCCGCCCTATGTAAACACACACACACAAACACACACACACAGTCAGGGACACACATCCAGCTCTGTCCAACATGTAATACTGAAACACTGAAACAAGAGGCACACACCCTGCACCACTGATGCTAGTTCATTTCTCAAAAAAAAGAGTAAGGCTGGATATACTATTGACTAACATACTGTATTCCTTCCCTAATGCAAAACAAGTAGAGTTGTGTAATGTGAATATGAATTATTCAGTTTTAAATAAAACTCTAATTCAGTTGAAGCAGCTCACAACAAATATCTTCTCAGGGGATTTTACAAGACAAGCTGATTTATTTACCGTAAGTTATTAGCAACATATTATTATCATTATTGTTATTGTTATTATTAAATAACAAAACTACATCAGCACAATAACAGTGAGGATGTGCCCTGAGCATTAACTGATTGAAAAACAAGACAGAAGAAAACCCAGTGGTTGCCACCCTGCCTGCTGATCAAAACAACCTCAGTGCTGAGGCCAGGATGGAGACTTCACACAAACACACACCAACACACACAAACACATGGGTTAGGTCAACTTCATTCATGAAAGATGAGCTAAGCACAGAGAAAAGAGCATTCCTCTTTCTTCCTTGCAGCTCTTTATTCTTCCAGGTGTTTATATGTATAATGTATGTATATATATTATTTAATCCTGATAACACACAGGCTCCTAAAGGCAGAGCACCGATCTTTGTGAATGAAATTCAACCCAGCAACATTGAACAATGATTAGATGGAGGTACTTCATGCTATTTTAAGTTTAGGTTTTGCTTTGATCTACAATCCCATGGCTGAATAACTTAACTTCTGGTTGAAATCATGTCTTATAAATCTTTTTAGCCGTCAGTAATCAATTAAAACACGTAGCAGGTTAAAAAAAAAACAGATATTTTGATGAGTTAAAACAAAGAAGAGCAGATTTCTGCCTTCAGCTCATCCAAAATGCTGCAGGAAGAGTTCTGATGAAAAATAAAAAGAGAGATCATATCTGTATCTATATTCTGGCAGTTTTTGTAAATCTATTGTGTTTAGGTAATGCAGTCAGAAGATATAACTCTAACCTTTATTAAAAGTTAGAGTTAAATTCTAATTATTAAATTCCAAACCAGAAATAAAATGCACATCACACCTAAGTAGTTCTATGTATTTCCGGTGCTTCACTCCAGTCAGTGCTAACCTGCAGCTCTGACCGAATGCTGAGCAGAGCTGCTCCGTTTCTCGTTTCTTCATTGCTACCCATTCTTCAGAACGTGCTGCTCACAGGACGGCTCAATAACGGTCACTCCACTCCAAAGGTTGACGCATGTGTTCCCTGTGCTGATCATGATTAAACTCAGAATCATGGAGCTCCACTCTGAGCTGCTCTCTGGTAGCAGACGGCATGTCCGCCGTTCCACTTCGGTGGTTGACATGTTGTTTGGAGTTTGCAGTGACGTAAATCATGGGCCAGTCAACGAATTCAGTCTGCTGTCAATCAAGTCACGTGCATGCAATGAACAGTATGGAGTGGCTAGTGCTAGACATAAAATGAGCATGAAAAACAGAGAAGAGCCGTGCAGGATGTTCTGATGGAGATGAATCTGGATGCTCCACTGGAGACTCAGATCTAGTTATCAGGTTTCTCTCCTGTGGAACCAGCTGCAAGTTTCAGTCCATGAGGAAGACACCTTGTCTACTTTAACCCTCTCAGGCTCAAATTAAGTTCTAGTTGCAGGAAAAATCTGATATTTGGAGAAAATGATCATATGGGGTAGTAATATACAATTCAGACTTTTTTTTCAAAATAGTCAAAGTTATCAAAAAAATCATCAAGCAAATCTGCAAATCTGCAACATCTGCCTGGAGAGGGTTAAAAAGCTTTAAATCTTTCCTTTTGGATAAAGCTTATCATTAGACTGGCTTATGTTATCCTGAGCTCTTTGCAGTTCTGGATGCTGTTACAGGTTTAAGCTGCCAGAAGACACTCACTCTAATACATTCCTCTCCTTCGCTCCAATTTTGCATTATTAAGTGGTATTCCAGACTTTAAAGGTTTCTTCCACTTATAAGGGCAGCCATTTGATTGTTATTATGATGGAAATCAGACATTTTCCCAAAGTAAAGCTTAAATTAGGACAATATTTATTCTTTTTATCTTTTAATCTTTTGAAAACATGTGCACATGACCTTGATGAACTGAGCATGTCCTTATGCTCATATCCCAATATGATTCATACAATGGAGCCAGAATTTCAGGCTCTGCTGTCAGTAAACCCCAACAACATTTTAGCCATTAGAGATCAATGCTTCATGTGTTTCTGTGGAGAACTTTTTAACAAAAGTTTCATTTTGTTAGACAGATGGCAAATGTGTTCTTTTCTGTCTAGCAAAAATGATATTTCCAGGTTAAGAGATACTACAACAGGCACAAACAGCAACGTAAAAATATTGCAAGTAGCAACAATAACTTCCGATTATTCATTTGAAGTTGGTACAGTAGAAGGAGAACAAGTGATTAAAAAACCTTTGAAGGTAGACTGGGCTGCCCTCGGATTGAAAGAACCTTTATAAACTACATAACACACACATGGTGTGACAAATCTGCCTTGGAAAAATTTAATAACTCACTAATCCACATGCATGAATATATTAAAAACTTACTTAGTCAGCAAAAACTGACTAAGTAAGCTTGCATGCAGAAGAAACACACACTTAATTTGAACCGTAGACTACTCTGTTAAACATTTCTTACCCCACTGACTGCTGTTGTATCTGTTTTTGCACTGCAGTGGTTCACCCTCTGTCTAACATAATATGCCATATAGAAGATGGGCTGATTCAAAACTTTGCTGATAAAGATTCAGATTATAGTTTACTTTGTGGAAGTGGTGATCCGCTGTCAAACAGCCTGCAGGAGGCCGAGGTGGAGCGGTAAGACTAGAGCTAGTTAGACTGATGGAGGAAATGACCACTGCAACAAGAAAAGCTAAAACTTTCATTCTGAATTTTCTGAATGTTGCATGGCATTAGATTGTTTCAAGAGTCCTTTGGCTGTCTGGGAACCGGAACGTACCAGAACTGCACATTTCTGAACTTAGATAAGGTAAGGTAGCACATTTTCAGCAGTAAGGCAGCTTAAAGTGATTTACTTAAATAATAACTAACTTTTGTCATCATTTCCTGTCCAAACAAACAGACTAAAGGCTTAAAGACTGTCGAGTAAGAGATCACAGGGATCTGCACATATTAATGTTCAGTTTTGTAAATGAAATAAACAATAAACCCAACAAGAGAAAAAAAAATGCTCTGGGTAAATTCTAACTAATTCGGTTCAGAATATGAATGAAATGAAAAACTGTTATAATAATACTATAAGTAAAAATTAGAGTACAGTGTTGTCTTGACTTGTATGAATTTAGTGAACACTCATGAACAAAAATGAATGAAACTCCACAAGTATGTTTACTTCTCTATTTCTCTGACAGTAGTTTCTACTCAGTGATGTCATCAGTCACATGCAAATTACAGGACTAAATTACTGTCTTCACACACCTTCAGTCACGTTTTTCTTCAGTCCCTCTATCTGTCACCATTTTAAACCTTAGAAATCTTGTTTTCCGATTAAAACAAGATTTATAAACAAATCTGACAGCAGTCAGATTTTTTTTAAAAGCTCACTAAATTGTAAATTCAGTTGAATATTTCTGCCGTCCAGCTGATCCCGGCTCTGACCTCTGTGACCCTTGCAAACTGAAGCTGCATAAATAGAAAATTTACAATTTGATCATAGCTACATGTTGATCAGCCTGCCAATCAGCACAAAGGTTTCCTCTTATCTGTTCTTCTTAGCACACTTCACACACCTGGCTGTCTGCTACCTTCAGCGCTCTGTGTGTGTTTTTGTATGTCCCCCTCTCTGACAGAAATCCTGTTTGTACAAAGCAACAGAAAGCTGAATAATTGATGCTGGATGTGGTTCACAGCAGGCTCTCTCTCGAGCCTTCTTACACCTCTCGCTTTCCAAAAATCTCCCGTCTCCAGCAAATTCCCCTCCTGTTGTTGTTATTGTTGCTGTTCACTGTGTCAATAATAATCAAAAGCAAAGAGACAAGAGCCAGAAGACTCTTGAGAAATAGGCAGATATGACGTGGAGTGGAATAAACAATAAATAAACGGTGAGAAGAGTGCGGAGGATAAATCTGACTATGTCAGACTTCACACATTAATATATACTGTTATAAATTAAACAGGAATACAGTAAATTATCCTTGTTTTCAGGTGTAATACTATGCGAATTAGAGATTAAAAATGTTAAAAGAGTTTATGTCTTTGTAAAATCTTCTAATCTCTATTTTTAAGTCTCTGTCAGCCTCTCAAATGCTTCTTTTGAGGCTCATAAAATGATATGACTGAGCTGGGTTGATAGGCAGCTGAAGGACAGGAAATTGTTAAGAGTACCTGAATGTGTGTGTGTGAACTAAATGACTGATAAGGTGACACACTGACAGATGACTGACTTGTTCATGAAGCCTGCAGATTACGCAGCAATCTGAGCACCAACACTTAGAGAATATTACAAGGTCACTGACTCAGTTCTTTGTAGGACAACACAACTCAGTGAACAGCAAGCAACCCGACTGACCTGTTCATACATAATGAACGTCACTGCTCATTCAAATGCCATAATTACCAGCTCATAAATTTATTACGTCACCAGTTACACTGCCTTGCAAAAATATTGCACATCTTTCCATGTTACAAACACATACTTCAATGGATTTTCTTGGGATTTTATACAGGGTTTCTCCCAGAAAACATGCTAAGCCCAGTGCTTGGGGCGGTAGGGCAGTTATCCAGCCGGCCACAGTGTTTTAAAAATAAATTTAAAGTTGGGAAAAAAATTTAAAATGTCACCTGATAATTACCTAAACACTGACTATAAATGCTTTAAAAAAGACAATCATTAGAAAAACTAAAATAAATAAACAATGCTTAGTCTGGTGGGGGCAAAAGTAAAGCCTGGTGGCCCACCAGGCTTACGATACACTGGGGAAGAACCTGTTATATGATCATTTAAAAAATTTAATAAAGATATTTTATCTTCTCCGCCCATTATGCCAGGCTTGCCATAATTTCTCAGCAAAAATGAATCCTACACCATTCATTTTGGTGCACATCAATAAGTATTTTTATAAAGTCCAGTATGAACTGTACGGTTATCAGAAATGGATGCATTTGAGAACACAGTTGGGTTGGTGTGACCTGGTTGATCAATTACTGGCAACACTTAGTGGATCTGACTTCCCACAGGCCAAGCTTGAGAAGCTGTTGGTGCATTATGGGACATCAGAGCTTTGTACTGTATGTTTCGGAATAATAAAATAACTTTATTGTCATATGCTCAGAAAAAATGGCCAATAAAATTGTACTTCATATATCTGTCTGACCAATGGGCTTTTAATAACAGATATATGAAATGATTTATAATTGGGATTATATCACGGCTCAGATGGGGCTTTGAGCTTTGACATGTTTTGTGATACACCAAAATATGATTCATGTTACAGTGAAGTGGATGTAAAATGATAATTGTTTTTTATTTTAACATTTACAAATAAAAATAGGTGATCTGCATTTCAATTTAGCCTCTCTAAGCCAATAAACGCAACAATGCAATTGGAGCCCCAGGTCTTTTGGGGTAAACCTCTACCAAACCAAACGTTGTACTTTAAAAACAGACTTTTATGACTCCAATGTAACTCACGACCAGTCAGTCTGGAATTATATTATGTTAGACTTTGAAATGTTTGATTCATTAGCATAAAAACTGATTAGATTACAACAAACTACTCTCAAAAGAAACAAAAAATATAGTGTCAATTTATCATTGCAATTATAAGTGTAAGTAAGATGCACATGTTATTTTCTCTTACATTTTTACAAGCAGTAAAAAATGATTCTTCATACTAGTATTTAAAGATGTTGTCAACGTTACACAACATAGGACCTAAAGCATGAAGAAAGAAGCAATGGAGTGAAAATAAAGGTGAGAGACACACGAGTCCTGATGAAGGCACACATGTTTACACAAGAAAATAGGGAAACAGAAGTGAAAAGGGAAAGATAAAACATGACAAAGAAAAGGCTTTACGGACGGTAATAGATATGGCGGATAATGTGGAAAAGAGAATTAAAGGGAAAATTAGGGAAAGACTTGAATAAGAAAAGCAGAAAATTAAATGATAATATGAGACAGGATTGAATAGAGCTGCAGTGAGAGGCAAAATGAGTGGCGGATTTGCATAAACACCCATTGTGTTATTGTTGTTGCAATTAGCTTCAATAGCTTTTAGCCTTTTACTCTCACAATAGCAGTGTGGGAACATTGGTATGAAGAGAGCTGCACACTATGATATGTCTCAGAATGCAGAAGAATACCCAGACAGCCCATTACTAGGGAAGCTTTAATACTGCTGCTCACATAGAAGCTGAAAGGGCCACAAATGACCACAGAGAGCTAACCTGCATGCTCAGAATCTGTGCTCAAAACAATCATTTCTTTGTAAGAAATCACAGTGTAGTCCAAGCAATTCTATTCAGTTTGTAGACCTTCTCAGATGATAATGGTTACCAAAGGGCTCATAATAAATATTCTTCTATCAACAGCAGTGAGTACTCTCCAAACACCTTCCCCAGGTCCATGTCTCTGAAAGGCTCTCTTCTGTTTTATTGAGTTACATCCATTTAAATTAGAACTGTCTCAGTGTTACTGCTAACCTCAGTTGTACACAGTT
Source organism: Alfaro cultratus (assembly GCA_903066825.1). Lineage (NCBI taxonomy): Eukaryota > Metazoa > Chordata > Actinopteri > Cyprinodontiformes > Poeciliidae > Alfaro > Alfaro cultratus. The sequence goes on along the minus strand of CAEFZX010011590.1, from coordinate 2,521 downwards.
TTAAGAACTGATGATGTCAACTCCAAAGCTAGGTCTCTTTATTTCCTAATATATCTTGGACACAATTCCAATTTTTTTGGCCTTAATGTGACCGGTATCTGTTCTTTTCATGACAGTCTGAACAACACAGATCAGATTTTTTTCAAATGTGACCCAGGCCACTTGGATATTTGATACGTATCCGATCTTTTTCAAGTGTGATCTGAATCTGAAGGGCCAGGTCACATTCATCTGACGTCAACATCATTGATACTCGACAAATGTTCTTATTCTGCATCCTGATACATGCAAATGGGAAGAAAAAATTGTTAATGTTCTTTTAATCATCATTGTGGAACATGGAATTACAACACACTTTACCCAGAGCATTTAGAAGGGGGAATAAAATGTATTCCTTTTCTAAAACCCAAACAGAATCTGGAAAATTGTAAAAGATGGATAAATGATTGTGACCGACCTCACTTCCACGTGTCTGTCTGTATGAAGGTAACTGCAATTACATCTCCCATGTTGTCATCATTAAGCTTAATGGTTAAATCAAGCATGATGCATAAAGCAGAGTCCAAACAATAAATGTGTGCTATGCCTACAAATCTGTTTGTTTCTTTGTAAAGCTGTAAATTTCCAGGCATGTGGTACAAACAGTCACACACAACCGTACATATGCATAAGTACATATATACTCCATACATGCATTCTATGGAGTATATACAATGTATGTATGTATGTATGTATGTATGTATGTATGTATGTATGTATGTATGTATGTATGTATGTATGTATGTATGTATGGAGTATATGTACATTTGTGAGATAAAAGTTCTGCTAAAATCCCAGTTACCTTCAGCTGACACAGTGGATGATTCTTTTTTCTGGCTTTGGCTGCTGTGTTTAAATCTTTGCATTTCAATATCCTTTTTTCACTTGCTTTCACACTCCTCACCCCATGCAACACACAATCAGTGCATGAGTGGAGCGCTGAGTTCTTAATCATACTGAGACCTGGCAGACACTCTGAAGCCTCTAATAAACACAGCCAGCCTCATGGCTGACCCATAGACACATTGCCACCTCTTTTGGCCAGGTGGACCTGTCTGTGTCCCTGTGCGTGTGTGTGTGGGCGTGTGCTTGTGTGTGTCTGATGCTTGTCCTTGAATGAAGACATGATGGTCAAACTGTGTGTGTTACCAAATGTGAGTCTGTAAATGAGCTAATGTGAGTATGCTGACTAACTGGACATCCCATCAGCACAGCATCTGTGATCTCAGTTCCCAGGAGGGAAGTCCCTGTCACCTGGACAGGTCTATACAGATCTATAGATCTATACAGATCTATAGAGGTCTACGCAGGTCTGAATGTACATGTATGCAGGTTTGTATAGTCCTGCATAGACATCTATATGCAGGACTTCTATAGCCTACATCTACATCTATAGAGATATATACAGATTTATACAGGTCTATATAGATCTATAGAGGTCTTTAGAAAAACATGAAGCAAATTTTACTCATTGTTGATAAGCAATACTAACAGCTCTGTGGGATGCGGTCAGAGGATGGGTGGTCAGCTGTAATAGTGGGAACATTAATGCTAAAAATGAAAACACTGAGAGTCATTACTGCATTGGAGATGTCTGTGACAAATGGAAGAAATGAAAGTGATCAAAGGTCCTCATCAGTAGAAAGTGTGCACAAGCTTTTACTTTATATATGTTTTTATGTGACATATATTTTGGTGTTGAGCATTTTTAAAAAGATTTCCTTTTTCACATAACGCTTGAGTTCATAAAAACATGATTTGAAAACACATCATAACATCCTGTAAAACTAATGTTCTGTTGAACCACAACTGTTTTTTTCATTTGTGTATTTAAGTTAATTTACACTTGGTAGCTGATTTCTTTTTTTGACACACTTAACATATTGTGACTTTGTAAATATCCATCCATCCATTTTCTAACACCCTGGTCTCTAGTGGGGTCAGGAGGTGCTGGTGCCTCTCCAGCTAATGTTCCGGGCGAGAGGCGGGGTCACCCTGGTCGCCAGTCTGTCGCAAATTTTGTAAATATTTATAAATAAATAAATTTTTTATTCTGATGACTGCTTTATAAAGGGAAGTGATTAAAAAAAAACCTCAAAGTGTTTTAAAATATATATTGTGATATAATTTTTTTGGCAAGCAGTATTAGCCATCCCTAGTCTGTTTGATGTGGAGTCGGACACGGAGTGATGATATCGGGATTTGATGATTCAATTTCATAATTTTATAATTAGTACTTCCGCCATTGTTTATGTCCAGATTTACCACGTTCAGCATCATGTGGTAAATCTGCATCATCAGGTAAAAGTCAGATGAAATGCAACATGACCAACAGATTAAACCTTTTTTTCACTCCGATACTGTTACCGAGTAAATATCTACAACAAGACTGGCATCAGTAGCAACACTATCAGAGGGATGTTACTATAAATTTTTACACTTTTCAGTTAAAATTTAGATTGCAATTTTAAAACAATATATA
>CAEFZX010011587.1:0-13227 GCA_903066825.1 Alfaro cultratus | reverse complement strand
TGTAGCCTTTGAAGAAAGTGGTTGTTGAAATTATATGATTTTAGTTATTATTATCTGTTACATGGGATTTATCAGCTAATTTTGAGGGTTAGGGTTGATGCTGGTGTCACACAGAGGAACTTCTTTCAAGTCTTTGATACATGGAGACTACTTTTCATTCAGTCTGTTCTCATTTCGAAGCCTATGTTTGTCTTACCGGAAACTCTGATTACGCTTGATGTCATCACAGTCTTGCAAACTTTGGCCCTTCACTTTTTTCAATGTGTCCAGATGGGTCACTTACCCTGGAGTCATATATTTTTGGATATGACATCATTTATAATTCATCCATCAACAGAACCTCTCATTTCCTTTCTGTCAGAAACATATTCCTCACCCTTTTTTTTTCTTCCCTTCATTCACTCAAATAACGTTCACCTTTCATAAATCTGCCATGTCACTGCTTCTGTCTTTGTCTCTCTTTGTTTGCCTCTGGTGCTGAGCAGCACTGCAGTGTAAATTGCCTTTGATTTATAATCGCTCAGCACTGCATCTGTGCCACTAAATGGATCTGATGTGTCAAATAGTGGTTTGGAAAATATGATGCTTTTGTCAGCTGATCACAGGCTGATATTAGTCATAAATACTTCATCTGTTGTCAGTATTTTCTGAACATACTTTTTTTTTTTACAACCTAACCACAATGTGCCTGTCTTTATTGGCACATTAAGAGCTAATAAAGACAGGCTCTAAATGTGGGAATTAGTTGTTGTTGTTTTTTACTGAGAATAATGTTTAAAATCCCGTTAATCTAGTATTGACCACTGACACTACTGCAAAGCACTTCACTGTTTTTGTCGTCTTTGTCTTGTTAAGTTTTTGCTGATCATCTCTGATCCTCCAAATCTGTGTGATTTGCAGATTGCAGAGTGGGAGGAGAAGCAGCTTGATGAGCAAGTCGACTTCAACAACTGCAAGATTGACCCCGCCCCTTTTCAACTGGTGGAGCGTACTTCGCTGCATAAGGTCTGATTGGAGCTACATATGCTGTTTACCCTCTTTGTGCATAAAAGTGTGTCCTTCCTAATGGATGTGTTTCTCAGTGTTTAGAGGCATTAACTGGTCGCCACTCTAACAGAGCCTTGAAGCTTTACAGTATTCACAACCCTTGACTGTTTTCTCACAGTGTCATATTATAAACATCAAAGATGAGGTTTTATGGTAGACCAACATAAAGTAGCACATTGTTGTGAAGTGGAGGGAAAATCTGAAAAGTGTGGTGTGCGTTTGTATTTTGACACTCCTGAGAGTTCTGATCAGATGAGACCAGTCTTTTGTTTTGAGTCAAATTACTTTGTATGGTGGAAAACTAGAACTGCACATCATCCTGGACATATCATACTGTCAATCATTTTGGTGTTGGCAGCATCATGCTGTGGGAATTCCTTTCTTCATCTAGTACACTAAAGGGCTGATGACATGAATAAAAGTTTACCTTCCAGAACCCAAAAAACCTACGCATACAGCAGGTGCTTCAATTAAATGGTTCACATTAAGGTATAGTCACATGTTAGAATGGCCTAGTCAAAGTCCAGACCTAAGTCAAAAAACTATTTGTGGCAAGACTTAATAATTTACATTTACAAAGTTTGAGCTATTTCGGGAAGAATGGCAGATATTTACATTTTTAGATTTGTAAAACTAAAGCTGGATTTAAAGTGCTTGCCACAGTTAAGTTTTCTTCAACTTTGTATGAAGAAGTTCATACAAAGTTGAACTTCTTCAACTTTGTTGAGTCAGTCTAATTTGTTTTAGACTGACTCATGAAATCTTCTTAAAATACATTTAAGTTTGCATTATATAAACTTTAAGTAACTAAAGTTAGCATGAGCAAAACCATTCCCATGTTTTAAAAAGAAATGTTCTTTATCACAGAAAAAGCAAAGTCATGACTTTCAACATTTCAGAGAAAACCATCACTGACTAAAATAGCTTAAGATGTTTGTTGTTTTTTCTTTAAAAGATAACCAGTTATTCTTGCTCTACAGATCACATTTTAAAGTAAAACTCAGACCCTCAGTAATATTGTTTATACGATTGGTGTGTTGGTTTTTAAAACCAGTTTTTAGAGTTGATGCACCCCTGAGAGAGATTTTCGGTTTTCATCTTTTACCCACACGGAGAAGCAAGTAACATTCAAGAAGTGCCTATGAGGAATTGTGAAAGGTTTGGTGAACCAGTCAGGCAGTATTAGAGACAAAAACAAGTTTTTGTTTAACTAAAAATGACATCCCATCTAGAGTCCAGGGCAAAGTATTTAATATAACAGCTAAAATCTGATTCAATTTATTATAGTCTGTGCATTGTTCCCAAACTGATCAGACAACTTAGCTTTGTTTTATAAAACAATTTTGAAACCAATGGAGCTAAGAAATAAATGTAAAAATACTTGCTCATAAACTCATTGGGAAAACTTTTGCCTTTTGGTTTTTCTCTCTGACTGAACTTGTTTATATGGCACTTGATGTTGTTTATTCCCTCTTCATTCATCTGCTGCACAGTAAGATGAACTGCAGCAGGGCATCCAGTTTTCATGGGAATAGAATATTACCAACGTAAACATCTTACAAACAGTAGAAAAGGACAATTGAAGTTAAAGTTCATTACATTCTGAGTGAAAGAATGGAGCTTCACTCTTCTTTACTTTCTTTCCTGCTTCACATTTCTGCAGCTGTGGGTTGAAATACTTCATACAGAGTACACCTGCATAGAGCTGCTTTGACTTGCCAGCGGCCATGGCAGCACCTAATGTCTCCCATCTATAATGCTATCGTGACTCTCCAAAGTCTTCGGGGCTCTTTATGAATAATCTTTAAACATTTAAAGAGGGAGGGATCCTGCGCCAATCCTTCTCGCTTCCCTCCTTCCACTGCATCCTGCAAAAAGTCAACATCATCCACAATCTCCCTCAACGTAAACAGTGCCATTACTTTTAGAAGAAAATAGAAAGGCACATTTTCTGATGATTGACTCATTTATTCATTGGTGATAGTTGGTGGGATTCTTTCTACGTTTGTGTGCCAAAGTGTGTGGAATAAATATAAACACAGGTTGTAGCTACTGGGATCTCTGTTTGCTGATAATTAGTGTTTTACTGATCAATTGATTGTGGAAAAACCTGCGCAGTGGCCTCAATCAATGCACCTCCATTTAAAGAGATGCTGGTATCCTCAGTGAAGCTGCTTGCATTCTCCTCTGGGAGACCTATTTGACAAATTACATTACAGCTTACCGTGGCCTAAAAAACACTCAAGAATCTTTTTCTTGGCACAGCCCTTATTTTCTGTGCTCTGTGGGATCATTTCCAGATATCCCAGATGGGGAAAGTCTCCCAAAACTCAAGTGCAGCTTGCCTCAGAAATAAAAACCATCTTATCCAGCAGAAAAGTAGTTAAAGATTCAGTCTTTTTATTTTTCTCTAGCTGCACAAATTCACCCTATACCAGTGTAAAATCACTTTGTAGATCCCAACTGGAAATGGTAAATACTATAATCAGGCTAAAGGATGAAGTAGAGCAGAAATATATATATTTTTAACCTTTTAATATGTTTTAATTGTCTATTGCCAACCTAGCAGCCTGGGAATTCCACCACGATTCATCTCCCTTCAGTTCTGTCTGGGATTTTTCCCATTAAGCCCAATTTCTCTGGTTGGACTTCAACCAAGCTACCTACTTATCAGGCTTCCAACTTGGTGGCAACAGTTTTTGTGCTGACAGTACACATAGTTTTTAATCTACGGTGTGTGCTGGTCAAATGCATATTAACTAATTAATACATAGTAATTAGTTAATTAATTAGTTTTAGGCAAGAGGGGGGTTTTTTGCCTAAAAGTGTCATAAAGCATCACAAGAGTATCTAAAATGATTTGATTCTTCTAATTAGCAAATGGATTGCTGTAAAAGTACATGTGCTTGAATTCATTAACTTGCGTTAACAATTGTTCACTTCAAAGGAAAGAATGCAGTGATTATCACTTAGTGTTATAATAGCCACACACTGAAAAATAAATTGCTTCCAAGAATATTTCACTTGAAATAACCTCAGTGTGAGAAGTTAAATGTCAGCAAAGGAGGCTTCAGAAAATCCAAGGTTGTCCAGCATCTCTTGCTAGGGAATTCTGTAACCAGTAAAGAGCTTCCTCAACATTATAGCAGGTGGACTTAAGTACATCTGCATAATAAAGCAAACTTATGACAGAAAGTATCAAGAAAGAAACCATTTTGTTTAAAAAAATTTTTAAAAAAAAGACACATCAAGAACAGACTCAATTCCTCAGAAAGGACAAGAATAGACATCAGAGGTTTGGGGCAAAGTTACTTCCTCTAATGACTTTCCCTTCCCAGTGTCTGACGCATCATAAAAACCCAACAAGTAAAAGGTGAACAGCAACAGTGAAGAACGTGATACAGTTTATGTGACTTCCTGTCATTAAGACATTTGTCTGCCTTTCACTCTACAGATAAGTCACTGGCTAAATCTGATGCAGTGTCTGTTCTTTCTTGAGGCTAGATGAACTCAAACATGTGGCAACTCACTCACAGACCTCAGATCAGCCCAAGAATGCAGGCCACGATGAAGAGTGGGGTCAGAATGTTGAGCATGATGGAGCTCCATGTCTCAATGCAAAACTGACTATAGACATGTTAAAAGATTATAAAATTTACATTGTTGATAACTGAACAAGAAACTCTACAGATCCTAACACACCGAGAACATTTGTTCACTTGTCAATGGGCAGAATTCAACAAATAGACATGATAAGTATGATAACCTTGAGTAAACATACCACCATGTAACTGCTTTTGATTAAAGCAGAAAAACAAGAATAAAGAAGCTGTTTTATTTTATGTATTTCCTAATGTTTAACATTTGACCATGACTGAATAACAATATGGTTTTAGTGTTAAATAACACAAACAAACCTAATCACACACAAAATAGTAATAATCCCCATTATCTATTTTATTTCTGCTGTTTTAATTTTTGAACTATGAATTAAATTAAAGGTTAAAGTTAGACATTCTGCTCAGCATTATTGTCTCATTATTGCCGTACATCTTAAAGTTCAACCACTTAATACTGAACTTTTACAAATACAGAGCAACAAAAAAACACAGGGTAAAAAGAAAAGCTATTATGTTAACTTGATAAGCAAATATCTAAGTGTCTCACTACAATTCTACTGGAGGGATTAAAGCATTTTGTTGGCAACAATTCTGACCTAATTTCTGCTATGAGCAGCTTCATTGCTTCAAGAGTTGTGTTAAAGAATACATTCTTTAGCTCTGGTGAAAATATTAATGTTCAGGCGGACTTAAATGTTTTCTGTCATCCAAACAAACAAAGATACTAACAGGATTGTTTAAGCTAAAATTATTGTATAATAATTGTTAAAATATGGAAGAATAGTGGTGATACTGAAGAAAAATTTTAGAGTATATTCAGAGGATCCATCCATGCCTGCAGTACAGACCTGCAGGAGTTATGTTATGGAATGGGGTTGCTTTAGCAGTTTTTGTTCAGTTCAATATATTAATGGAGTAGACTACCTGTTAATACAGAATGAGGTTCTTTTTTGCATATAAAAAAGCTTTTTATCATTCATCAGTCAACCCAATTCAGTAGATCTACTGGATAAAGGCACTTGAAGCAGTCCTACTAACTCATCCTGTTGTAATTTTTCTGAAGCTTCTCTTTTTTAGTAAAATCAGGGTAACTAGACCTTAGTGCTTTAAGAAATTTAAGCTGAATATTCTTTTTTTTTCTTTTTTTAAATAATTAGGTTCAAGCAATAGCTCCATTAACTCTTTAGCAAGATGGAAACTTCTTGCAGTGTTGGTAATAAATCTCACTCCTTTTTGTTGTGTTTTTAGATTTAGATTTAGATTTTTATCAAACCAGTCCATCAGCTTGTTGCCAGCCTTACATAACTGGCATTTAAAGGTATTTATCGCTTTTATAACCATTTAACTGAAAGTAAAAGTCTGCTCACCTCACAGCCTCACCAGTGGCACTATAAAATAACAGCAGTTCATCAGAAAAAAATCACAGAGAAGTCAGCTGAAGCAGAAAGGTTTAGTAACTTTTTATGTAAGGTTGATTCCATTAGGCAGCTCTGTCTGGATCCAGTGTGTTGTTTATGATTGCAGCATTCTTCATTTGCATTTGTTCTGTTATTTATGTTTTTGCTTCTGTTTTCTGTGAATGCAGGAATTTCTTTTTGCAGTGTTTGTTTCATTTGGTTCTTTTTTGTGTGTTTTGGAGTTTGCATAATTAACTTGTTCGCAGCTCGTTTTCAAATCAATCAATCAAGTTTATTTATAGCACATTTCAGCAATAAGGCATTTGTTTGTGTTTACACCTGTTTGCATTGTGTTTGCGCATCTTGGCCACCATTGTACAATCAGTTATCTTCCTTAACAGCAATATTAATATCGGATGTTAATATCAAGCCAAAATTTTAATTTATTTTTATTTATTATGTATAGAAATGGGTAAGATGTTCATGCCTGGTTAGCATGAAAATCTACATCATGACCACTTTTCTTCCATTTTTATCTTTAAATAACAAAAAATATATAATCAGCCTCTCAGCAGCTGAATTGTCAAATGTTTGATTATTCCATAAGTTTTGAAACAGGCTGATAATGAACCACAAGATTTCACTTTTATCTCACTTCAGCACTATGTTGGTTCCTCTGTTCAGCTTTCCATTTTTAGCTTCTAGCTATTTGGCATCTCCACATACAGTTGCAGCTCTTATGTGGCTGTTAAACCTCTTGTATTGCCTTCTGCGCTAATAAAGATGCTTTGCTACAAAATTTGGTTCATTATTGTTCCATAGCTAAGATAACAAAAGCTATTTTATGTGCAATTTAAACGGATCCAATTTTCCAACTGTGATGGTAATTAGCTTTGGCTAATTAGCAACTGCAGGGATAGTATTTTTTCCCCTTTCTAAAGTGTGAATGTTCTTGGAAGTTTGGCCCAGGGATGTCCAAAGTATCTGTATCCAATTTAACTGAACATGTTCAGTGAGTGTCTTGTGAATGAAGTGTTGGATAATTAAAGTCAGTGGTGCATTTCCCTAAATGAGCTCCATTTCAAGCCTGAAACATTCACAGAACTGTCTCTGTGAAGGTTCTGGTTGGTTCTAAAGATTAATTCCACCTTTCATCTCCCGTAGACTCACACCATTTTCTCCCTGCTGGGCCTCGACCACGCCTACGTCACCAGCATCGGCCGTCTCATCGGGGTGGTTTCCCTCAAAGAGGTAAGTCTGGGGGTTTTTTTTCTTCTTTTTTGTGAGAATTGATATATAATCATTGCAGAATCGAATTCTGCTCATATCTGTGAAATCCATTAGCACTGTCAGCACGTTTGTTTTTAAAACTGTCTCATCAGCAGAGCTGTTGCTGTGCTAAACTAGCATACAGTTACACAAAGGCCTTTCAGTCATCTTTAATGATTCCTCTTTTTTACCTGTGATTTACTGTGGCAGACATAAGGCTCTTGCAAATTGCTGTCTCTTATCTATTGTCTCCGTCTGTCCTCTGCCCACGTCCCTCTCCTTACATATCTCCTGCCTCCCTAACAGCTCAATACCTCACTCTTTTTCAATTGGCCAGGAAGTAGAGAGAGGATTGTTGCTAAGTGCAGGCACTGCTTTCCGGACCCTGACATTTAAAGCTTTTTTGTGCTTTGTTCTGCCGTCAGACAAAAAGTCCACAGCAAACAAAAGCTGTTCTCCTTTACAGACAATCTTATTATATCACAATATGTTTAGCACATATGATGAAGAAATGTAACCAATTTTTATGCTTTTTTTCTCCCTTGTGTTGTTTTCAACCTAAAACAGGAAGACAGGTTTTTTTTACCTGAAAAAGTTGTGTGAATCTGAAGCAAGCAAATTGAAAACTGTTTCAAGATTAAAAGTGTATTTTTTCTTTATTAAATAACCACCTATCTGGTTTGGGTAAAAATCAATCAAACAAATTTTAGATGAAATAAGGGTTTCTTTCTGTAATTGATGAGTAGCATAAATAAAGTGGATCCAAGAACCTACTGTGTTTAATAAATGGGAAGCTAAAAAAGCTAAACATAAATTTATCTGCCCAAATGAAAGACTTGTACTTTGTCCTGCATTTCTGATTAAATTATAGCTCAGTAGTGCATCAATCCATCCATATTTTCATTGTCCTCCTCAAATCCCAACATCTGATTATAAGTGGTAAAAGATTTTGGAGGGAAACCCAAATACCCCTTTCCCTAGCAGCACTGTGCAGCTCATCCTTGTTCTCAGACAAGAAGGTAAATTTAGCCCCACCAGGCAAAGGGCAGCCTGCCTTTTTCTGGTTGAAAACCATGATGTCTGATTTCATGTCCTTAACTATTGGCCGCTGCACTGTTCTGCTGAAGATTGACAGTCATGGCTTGGAGATGCCAACCGAACTACATGAGCTACTAAAAGGATGAAACTCAGCTGAAACAACACAGACACACACACACACACACACACACACACACACTCGCTCTCTCTTCTGATATCTTGAGATTTTATTCACAAAGCAAAAATAGGACTTGTGACAACCTGCAGCCCAAGTGGAGTTCAACTGGGAACAACTTGCTTAGCTTTATTCCAAAAATGCGGATGCTTGGTCAGACACAGAAAGCATCCATGGTCCTCCTGCCAGAACGCATTCAGAGACACATGTTCCAGTTTTGTAAAACAAATGTAGGGTTCTTTGACATCTGTTTTATTTTTTCAAAATAATTTCTTTTATTAATATTATTTTGCATTTACATTTTTCTGGATTCCAATTTTCTACTCTAATCATAGTTCTTATCCCAAAAAGTGTGTATTGAGTGAATGAAAGATATTTCAACCAAATAGCCAAAGAATTCCAGATGTAAAAATTGTTATTCACCTTTGACACAAATAAAGTCCTGTTATATTAAATGCTTTTGCAAGATATTTAAAACACATTCTTTGTGCAAAACATAGTCTTCCTTTTGCAAATCAAAATACATCAGAGTTTAACTTGACACAAAAAAAGTGTCCCAAAGAAACCAACAGTAGAACTTAACCAATTGATGGACGGGACTGGGTATATTTCTAGTTTCCTTTTCCAACTTAGGATGAACATCTGCCAAAAAATTATTCCAGACTGTTTTTTTTTCGTTTCTTTCTTTTCTAAACTTGTCTTTATTCTTTTAGCTACGCAAAGCCATCGAGGGATCTGTGACAGTAAAAGGCGTGAAGGTGCGTCCGCCTCTGGCCAGCTTCAGGGACAGTGGGACCAGCAGCAGCGAGACGGAGGCGACAGAGCTCCATAAGCTGTGGGACCGTCACAGGAGCGTGTCGCTGCCAGGAGAACAACCCACCTCGGAATCCGACGAGAAGTCCCAGTGAGGGAAAGAAGAGGACAAAAAGGAAGAAGAGGTGCAGGTGGGTGAAGAGGAGGTGGAGGATGCATTGAGATCTTTAATCTCCAAAGCTACAAACATGCAAAACTCCTCAGGGCTACAGATCATTATTTAAATATAGAAAGTTCTCCTATGCCGTTCTCCCTTCTCTCCACATCTGCCACTCTACCTCCTCCAACACCACCTCCTCGGCTTCTTTACTCACCCAGTGCTTCTTCCAGGAGCCTAGCAGTGGCCCAGCCAGACACTCCACAGGAAGTCTGCGGCTCTCCATTTACCCTTGGGGACCCACAGTGTATTGTGTTTGTCACCTCCAAAGCTGGGACTGAGTTTTTAAAAAGGGAATTTTTTGTAGACTATTTTATTTTATTTTTTGCTTGTGTTTAGAGATGGAATCAAGGTTTGAAGTTGCAAAATATGTCGAGCAAGTCTTCCACTTGAGTCCTGAAATTCAACAAGGAAGAATACTGTAATGTTTGTGTGTACTGGGAGTGTGAATGTATGAAAGGAGAAAAATGTGTGCATGAAAAGAAGGGCAGCAGACTTTGTCATCTAGAATTTTTTTAACTGCCTTTAGAACAAATTTCAGTCTTTATTGTCCTCTGTGACGAGGTTCAGTCTTGATAAATTAGGAGGTCTGAAAGAATCAGTTTGTCCCTCTACCAAGCATTGAACTGATAAAGGGACAGATGCTGAAGTAGTTTGTTGTTTATGTCTTTTCCTGTGCATGCTCACCCCTCCACTGCGAGTCCTAGCGATTAGGCCGAGTGCAGCGAGCAGCCAGGCCTGTTGGCACCATAATGTACACTCCCTTTATTCTGTAGCTCTGGCCTCAAGTGACGTGAGGCTGAAACGCACACAAACACTTTGCAGCAGTGCACTCTGATGGTGGATGTTCTCTGCTTATTTAAATCTGACTCTCAGAGATTCTGAGAGGGTTAGGGAAGATGAGGAGGACCGGAAGGAGGAAGGACAGGAATCAAATGGTTGTCCAGAAGAAAAAAAGTAGCTCTGTATGCTCATCAATCTGAATCTAATAGCTATGTGAGCTGTTATTATATCATCTGAGACACAACACAAACCGCACTTATATACTGGTACAAAATGCTGATAAAATATTCATTGTCTGCTTAAAACCACTGACCGAAATCTATAAGGGACCAACAGGGAGTGATTTAACTTGTTCAGTTGGACAAAATAACTAGAGTTTAGCTGCTGCATTATTGTTAGACTACGGTTAGGCATGAATGTGTAACAGCACTGTTTTTTCTGATTCCTGACATGACAGATAACACTAAATACCTTACAGTTAATAATTCATGTCTTCCATAGTTCCTTCTGNTCATTAAGAGGAACTGAACAGAAGGATGTCTTAAACATCCTAAATGCTTTAGAATCAGGCTAAGATTTTTGCCACCATTCTATTGCCTTATAAAATAACTCCCAGCCTCCCAATGTCTTCAGTGGTTTTAAATAGATTTTAGCACCTTTTCTTGTTTGGATCTGCAGAATAGGAAGTGTCTGCAGCGACAAAGCATGGCTTTGCATGAGAGAAAGCATGTGGCATTTATTTTACATGATCAAAACGCACCAAAAGCAACACAGACGATTGGCCGGATGAATGATGTCCTGTATTTTCTGCCATTCTGCTGCGTCTCCCTCTTGTCCAGTAATCTTTATTCATTAGCTGATTTATAACCAGGTATTGGGGTCTTTGTGGGCTCAGAAACTTACAGATTAATATATTTAATATCATTCTTGTAATCTGAAATCATGATTTTGTGTCTTAACTAATCTTCCTTGTTCTCTCTTTTTGCTTCTGGGGAGATTTTTCAGGTTTTGTATTTATCTTTTTGTTGCTTTTTTATTGATTTAAAAGCTATTTTTGTATATTTAACATGCTGTTTGAAACATTTCTACAGTCGAGATTTATTTGTGAAGTGCAAATACACTAAAAGGGTGATAGCTTGCGGCGTGTGTCTGATGGCAAACTGAAGAACCAGAGTAATGAAGTTAAAGGAATGAACTTGCTCATTCCAGAAGTGCCTCCTTCTCTTTTATCAGTGGGAATAAAACGATGCAGGACTGATTCGCTCCTCATAGACATGTAGACTAGGCACTTCTCGCACTCGTCCCAAAATATGTAAGTGGCTTGATGGTGTTTCACGGTAGTGTGCAGTTGCTGCCATGGCAACCGCGGTGTCTGCTCACCCCAGGGGAGCTGAAAGCTCTCCTCTCATTTGGTTCTGTTCATTTGTTTGCGCCTTTTCATCGATTCTCATTGTTCTGCCGGGTCCTTTCACCTCGCCGCAGAAATCTCATCTCATCTGCTGCAGGGAGAGGTCGCTGGCTCTTTCTCAGCCCGCGTTAATCACAGTAGAAGTTGCACATTTTCTTTTTATTGATGGATCTGCTTGTGGATAATTGATTTGTGCAATAACAGTAGTTCATCTCATTTTCTAGACCTGTTTTAATTGATGACATGAATGCAAGATAACCTTATTTCTGTAAAGAAATCTGAAAAGAGTAAAAAGATTTATGTATACAAGAAGAAGTAGCATGGTAAGGTCTTTGACTCTTTGTAGAGGAAGGTTTCCCAGAAGCCTGTGGAAATTAAAATTCACATTGCAACAGTAATCTGCACTCTTGGTGACTCAGTTGGGCTTTTTGGAAACCTTATCTGGAAGACTGTGTGGCAAAGCTGCTCCTCTCATCCGAGCCTCCCCAGGCATTCAGTCAGTTTTATCATGCTTCCTTCCATCCTCTCCTTCAGTCAGAGCGGCTTTGATGAGCCCAGATCTTTTATCCACTCCTTACGGGACTGTGCATTACAGCAAGCCATGGGGTCCAAACCAGAGCGAGCGAGAGGGGAGCAAAATTCCAGAGTTATTTTTCACATAAAAAATTAAAACATTGTTCTTTTGTACATCAAGATGAATAAATATGATTTTAACAAACGAGTGTTTGTGTTGGAGTGTGTTTTCCATCTGAGAGTCTCAGTCATCATACAGCTGCGCTCCTGTCCTCTGTCATCTTTAATTCCCCTCCAGCGACAGCTGTATCGCACCTGGACTCCTGTTTTGTTTTTCTCTCATTTCCCGTGGGGCAAATGCAGCACTACTCAAACCTTTAGGTTGTTTGTCATAAATATTTTATACCTCCAAATGTCAAAGGTTTTCTTTTTTTACACCTGACTAGCTGCAATTGAACCCTAAAATGAAAGATGTTCTGCATCAGATAATCAAGAAGTCAATCTTCATCTTGATTTATACACATTTTTGCATATTTTCCTCAAACACCAAGAGAGTTTCTGTTTAAAACACTCAAAAGTACAGTGATCAGTGACAGGACTTACCCTGCCTAATCCACCTCATTTTCTTTTGTTGCTCCTCTTGAAAAAGTCTGTCTGGCAGTATATTTAGAAAGTCAGGCAGAGATGGAGTCAGAAATATGATCATTGCCCATGAAAAAAAGTCTACAAAAAGAACAAATCAGAACTAAAATAACAGTGTTGCTCGACCAGAGTATGAAGATGTCAAATAATCCTAGAAAGGATTAAACTTTTCTTTTCTCTATGGTGCCCAAGTTTGGGAGTTCCACCTCAGGAATATTTCAATAATCCTCCTGAAAATCATGATTGTCCAACTGACCTGCAGAGATCACAGATAACATCAGTGAATATCTGGTTTGAAGAAAAGAAAACCTCCTGCTAGTTTGAAAGGAAAATTCAGATTCTTTGTTTTGCTGCATTGATTTGTT